>PVJH01009911.1:5000-76398 GCA_004026705.1 Nesogale talazaci | reverse complement strand
GACAGAAATGTCAACAAAATTCATGCGCTTGTGATCAAAACCAACGATGGTCCCATTGAGTAGATGAAGAAGTTATCTGGCCTGTCCTGAAGCTCAGTTTAGTGAATCTTAACAGATTTGGGAAGAAAAAGGGTTGCTGTGAAATTTGAGCCTTGGGTTCTGACTGAGCAGGAAAAAGAGCATGGAACAGAAATGTGCTGTGCTTTAAAATAACAGCTCCAAAGTGACCCAGACTTTCCCCCCAAAGTCATAACTGGTGATGAGATAAGGTGCTATTCTTATAATCCCCAAAGCAAACAGCAATCAAGCCAATGGAAGATGCCATCATCACCTTGACCCCCAAAAGCTTATCAAGTAAGAGCAATGATTAAGATGCTGCTCATTTGTTTTTTAATATGAGGGGGAGAATGCATTTGGAGTTCATCCCACCAGGTTACACTGTTAATCATGCTTTCTCTTTAGAGGTTCTGAAAAGATCGCTTAACGGTGTGTGACAAAAAAGGCCTGGTTTGTGGCAGACGAGGGACTGGTTTTGCCACCACAACAATGTACCTGCTCATGCAGTCATCTCAGTGTACCAGTTTTGGGCAAAAGACAGTATGCCTCTTTCATCCCATGCACCTAACTCATCTGACCTCACTCCATGCAACTTCAAAATGCAGAGGAGCATGAAAGGACAGCGATTTTGACGATGTAGAAGAGATGAAGAAAAAAACAAGGTAGGCTGTCAGCCATCCCACCAGATGAGTTGGAAAAATGTTTCCAAGAATGGAATCACAGGGGGCTGAGCCCCAGTGGCATAGTGGTTGTGCGCGGGTCTGCGACCCCCTGGGACAGAGGTTCAATTCCAGCAGTGGGGCTGGGCCTCCTACTCCCACCACCAGAGAGCAGTGATGCCCCCCCCCCAAAAAAAAAAGAAATAAAGAAAAGAATGGAATCACAGATTTGACAGCTGTATTAAGTGTAACTGAGAGTACTTTGAAGGCAATACAGTTGTTCCCTCTGTGTGTGTGTGTATGTATATATATATATATATATATATATATATATATATATATATATATGCACAGTTTCCAAAAATTGGATGTTTGGGATGGGGGGAATCCTTGTGAAGTCTCTTGTAATCCCTCTTTGCTGAGGATGTAGTCTAAATCTTGAAGCTCAGCTTGCTTTGACTGCTGATAATGGAATGATCTAGCCGTTCTCTCTAGAAATGTTAGATGCCAGCTTTATGACCTGCAACCCCAGGGTAGCCGTCCCATCGGCCCCCTTTCATTGTACGTGCCGACTGTGTTTGCCAGGTGATGTTTAGTAACATGGGCTGTTTGTTCTTCTGAATGATTTGAACTTTCTCCATTTGTGACTGCCTTTGCATCCAAACTAGAACAACTCTGCTCTGCGTTAATTCCCCAATTTCATTATGACCACTTTGGGGAAGGGGTACAGGCTCTGTGTCCAAACCAGCGAGCAGGAAACAATGGGCACAGGCAGTCATCCAACAGCTCTGGCATGGTTTGCCGGAGGAAGCCAGCTCTGATTAGTGCTATCAAAATGCTTGTCTTTCCTTTGATTGATAGTCCAGGCTCTTGGTACAATTATTGATGTGGGTAACTACTATCATCAGGGTGTCTTTATGATGTGTTAAGAGGAAAGGAGGTGGCCTGGACTTCACCAGAAAATTTTCACACCTGCCTCAATTTAACCTCAAACCCATTATTTTGCAAACAAAACAGAGAAACCCAACAGAGTCATCTTTATTGCCCATGTTCTCTGTCAAAAACTCTCCAGTTCCTGGCAAGGGGGACAGCAGCTTATGACCCATAAGATCAAGGGGGAATGGCTGGCGGCACAGAGGGAGGGCAGGGGGCAGCCTGAGAGGGGTCTTTGGGATGGGAAGTCTGGCGAGGCAGACATCATTTGCAATGGCATTGTTTGCCCAGAGATGGTTTTTGCAAGTCAGACTAAAGACTAACCAAGCTACTAGTGGCATCACGTTGATTTGATGATAACTTATAACAGCCCTACAGGACAGGTTAGACTTGCCCCTGTGGCTCAGATATCAGGCATCGAGGGTCAGAACCCACAATCAAATACGTGAAAGAGGGGAAGGGCAGAGTGGAGCCCCAAAGCCCATCTGTAGGCAATTGGACATCCCTTACAGAAGGGTCACAAGAAGGAGATGAGCCTATCAGAGTGCAGTATAGGACTGATGAAGCATACAACTTTCCTCTGGTTCTGTAATGCTTCCTAACCTTCCCCCCCTCCCCTCACTATCATGACCCCAATTCTGCCTTGCAAATCTGGCTAGAGCAGAGGATGGTACAGATAAGAACCTGCAACACAGGGAATTCAGGACAGATAAACCCTTCAGTAGCAATAATGAGAGTATTTATACCAAGAGTGTAAGGGAAGGGGGGGGGTAGAAAAGGGGAGCCAATCACAATGGTCTACATACAACCCTCAGTACCCTCAGTAACAATAATGAGAGTATTTATACCAAGAGTATAAGGGAAGTGGGGGGGATGGACAACAGAAAATTGGGTGAAGGAAGACAGTGATGATGTAAGATATGAAAATAATAATCATGTCTAATTTAAAAAGGTTCATAAGGGAGGGAGGGTGGAGGAAGGAGGGGGGAAAGATGAGGAACTGATACCAATGCCTCAAGTGGAAAGAAAATATTTTGAAAATGATAATGGCAACATATGTACAAATGTGCTTTATACAATGGATGCATGTGTGGATTTTGATAAGTAATATGAGTCCAGTAAAATGATTTTTTAAAGCAAAACAAAAAGAATTGCCCCATCTGGGTTTCTGAGACTGAATAGAAAGCCCCAATTTTCTCCTTCAGAGCAGCTGGGGGTTTCAAAAAGCTGATCTTGTAGCTACCAGCCCAGTGAGTAATCCACCATGCCAACAGGGCAGGCCAGACCAAAAACAGGTGGTGTAAAGATTTCTGGGTTTGTTGCCCTTTATGAGCAAGTGAAAACAGGCACACATCTGTGAAGATGGCCTTGCTCAGATGAGCCTGAGGTAAATCCTATAAATGGAGCTATAAACTCTGCAGAATATATGGGTGGGTTTTTGTGTTGTTTTGTTTTCCCTTTATAAGCCTGAAAAGGCATGTCAAGAGGTTCTTTATCAATCTGAATGAGAGTGGATGTGGGGTGGAGACCAAAGCTCGACTGTAGACAATTGGATATCCCCTTACAGAAGGGTCACAAGGAAGAGATGAGCCAGTCAAGGTGCAGCATTGCACCAATGAAACATATAACTTTCCTCTAGTTCTTTGGTGTTTCCTCCCCCACCCCCACCCCCCACTATCATAACCCTAGTTCTACATTACACTCTGGTTAGACCTCAACATGTACAGGGGTACAGATAAGAGCTGGAAACACAGGGAATCGGGGACAGATAAACCTCTCAAGACCAATAATTCAAGTAGGGATACCAGGATGGGAAGGGGAAAGTGGGGGGAGAAAAGGGGAACAGATCACAAAAATCTACATAGAATCACCCGAGAAAAGTGGATGAAGGGAGATATCAGTGTAAGACATGAAAAAAATCATAATAATTTATAAATTATCAAAGGTTCATGAGGGAGGAAGGAGGGGAAGGGAAGGAAAAACTGAGGAGCTGATACCAAGGGCTCAAGTAGAAAGAAAGTGTTTTGAAGATAATGAGAGCAACAAATGTACAAACGTGCTTGACAAAAGGGATGTATGTATGAATTATTATAAGAGCTGTACAAGCCCCCAATAAAATGATCTTTTAAAACAAGAGTTTCTTACTTACTATTAGGTTACTCCATTATTCTGGTTCATGTAATTACCCAGCCTACCCTCTTGGCACCTTTTCATTTAATCGTGATAGAACTAAGGGATTTTCCTCCTGCCTGCCTCTGAACTGGAATGGTTGGTCTTTCTGTCTCACAGGACAAAATGCTGAAGGACAGAAGCCCAAAGATGGAAAAGAGCTGCAGAAATTAATGTTGCAAATGCACCTTCAGAGAAACTTAAACCTTTGTCCTTTAGTCTAATTTATAGATTTAGTAAAGGTATTTAAATGAACAGTTTTTATAATAGCAGACATCATTTAAGGGGGAAAAAACTCAACATGCATTTGAAAATACCTGTTTTCCCCAAAGGACTTTTTTAAAAAAAAATCATTTTATTATGGGCTCATACAACTCTTATCACAATCCATACACACATCCATTGTGCCAAACACTTTTGTACATTTGTTTCCCTTATCACTCTCAAAACTCTTGCTTTCCACTTGAGTCCCTGGTATCTGCTCCTCATTTCTCTCCTCCCTTCATGCTTCCCCCTCCCCCATGAAGCCTGATAATTTATAAATTATTGTTATTTTGTCATATCTTACACCACCCGATGTCTTCCCTCACCCATTTCTCTGTTGTCCGTCCCCAGGGAGGAGGTCATATGTAGATCCTTGCAATCTGTTCTCCCTTTCTACTCTCCCTTCCCTTCACCCTCCCATTATCACCTCTCTCACCACCAGTCTAAGGGGTTCTTCTGGCCTGGATTCCCTGTATTTTCAGTTCCTGTCTGTACCAATGTACATTCTCCAGTCCAGCTGAATTTGTAAGGTAGAACCAGGGTCATGATATTGGGTGTGGGGTGGGGAGGAAGTATTCAAGAACTAGACGAACATTGTATGTTTCATCATTGTCACACTGCACCCTGACTGCCTTGTCCCCTCCCTGGGCCTTCTATGAGGGAATGTCCAGTCCCCCTCATTCACAATGATATGATTTTTTTTGTTCTTTGATGCCTGATAGCTGATCCCCTCAACTCCTCATGATCAACCAGGCTGCCGTGTCGTCCATGTGGGCTTCGCTGCTTCTTAACTAGATGGGCGCTTGTCAAAGGGTATTCTTTATGAAGGAGAGGTTAGCATTAAGTGCACAGGAAACAGTGGTTCACTGACTCGTGGCTAACTCATGTACAACAGAAGGCTCTGTGGTCCTGGCCTTCCGCTTGACAATCATTGCCATGCTTCACAGTTCACTGTTGTGGTCACTAGGTGTTCTGAGTACCAACCTTGCAGACTCAGGTATCTGAGGCTAGATCAGATAATCTGATCCTGGGGTACAAAGGGCTTTCATCAGCTGATCTTCAGAAGTAGATCATCAGACTACCTAGTCTGTCTTAGTCTGAAAGTCCTCCTGTCCACCAGGCATGTCCTTGCTGATATTCTAAAGATCTGTGTCATAACTCCCAGCATCAGAGAAACACTCAAGCCACCAGAGTATAATAAACTGGCCATTGGGTTGTGTAAAGGAAAGAGGGACCCTATCTTGCTTTGTTCTGCTCCTGAGGAAGGGTCTAGCACTAGACTTGGCATGTAGTTCAGCTTTCGACATATGCTTTTTGAATAAAAGAATGACTGTAGCCAGCAGAAACATGTCTTTGCAGGGAGATGTTATGTAAGGATTGCTTCTTGACTGTGGACAGCCAACTCTTGAAAATAGTCCACAAATACATGTTCCATCTATCAATCCATCTATGTAAGGGTTTGCTTTCTCCTTTTTATTATGGAGACTTTAAACAGTTAGAAAAGTTAGAAGAGTGCCAGTATAAAACACGTGGGCCAAATTTGTTTTCTTTCTGTGTATAAAGTGTAACTATCTCAACACGTCACCTCTAGGTACTTCAGCATCCAACTTCCAAACCTATCAGCTTTCTCCTACATGATATGATGGAGTTCATTAGCTGCACATTTTGAGGGAAGGAAATACACAAAAGCATGGGGCTAGTGGAGAAGGACTGACACAAAATTTAAATGTGAAACATTCATATTAATTTTTTAGCTCAATTGACCATTGCTTCTCCTTCACCCTCCTCATGGACAAGTGGAAATGCTTAGTGTCTGTGAAATAACTTGGTCTAGTCCCCATCTTGAGCCTGTTTCCTGGGTCTTCCTGCTTTTGTCTTGTCCATAGGCCCTGACACTTCCGTGCCCGTAGACCCTTACTATAATTTGACTTCAAGGAAAAGTTCAGCCTTGGGTTGAAATAGCTTCAAGTCAGGTAAAGGACAGTTAATTCTCTATCATGTTACCTTATATTCTCTGCAGTTATATATTGCTCGAGGAAGGGCTTCTTCTTCAATTGCAATCATCTTGGAGTTCCTCCCTTTCTCTTTCAGCATTCCCTCCAAATAGGTGTGCTCTTTATTTTGCCCTGAGAGGAACTTTCCAAGTGGGATCTGAGCTGAAATGGGTTTTTTATGATGAATAGAAAATGTTTCTTCCTTTCAGACAAGGAGCAGGAAGCCTCCATGCCTCAACCTCCCAGCTCAAGCTCATTAGGGCCACCAGGTGCTCTGCTGTTAGCCCCTACTCCCACCTATCTTATAAGTCTTAGCAACTTGGAGGAAGACTTGAATGGTTGGATGGCAAAATGCGCATCTACCATGTGGAAGACCCAGGGTTGGTCCCTACCCAACATGCTTCATGTATCACCAACACCCATGCACCAGAGGAGTCTTGCATGCTGCTGCGGCTGCCTGAACAGGTTTTCATAGAGCTTCCAGACCATGACAAGCCAAGAAGGCAATCTACTTCTCAAAATCAGCCGGTGGAAACCATGTGAATCACGCGGTGCAGGACTGGGCACCATTCCACTGTGTTGTGAATGATGCTGCCATTCCTCTGGGACCAATTGCACCCTGGACCGCTAGCCACAAGATCAGCAGTTGGAAACCACTCAGCACTCCTCAGGAAAAGCATGGGGCGTTCTACTCCCACAAAGATGTGCGGTCCTGCCCATCCCCCGTGACAGCTCTACTCTGTGAGTCTGAATGGACTCGATGGCAGTGAGGTCAGAGTGGAGAAAGTTGACAGCATTGAACAGCACCTCCCTGCCATCGAGTCTTACGTACGTTAGGCGGGTTGTCAGGAGAGACAAGTCCCTGGAGAAGGACATCACATTTGTACAGGGGTGTAAAGTGACGAAGTAGTGGGACAGCAAAAAAAAAATCCATCCTCAAGCAGATGGGCTGACACAGCGGACTCAGGCATCAGGACAATTTTGAAGGTGGTGCATGCGTTAGGCCAGGTTAGCTAGAGAAATGAATCCAGAGACACTCACATATGTGTATGGATGGTGACAAGAGGTGTACGAGCTCCAAATAAAATTATTTTTTTAAAGAAAGAGCTTTATATCAAGAAGTAATCATGAATAAATAAAATATCCCAGCCCAGTCCAACTCAAGTCCATAAGTACAATTCTAGTCCATAAATCCCTGTTCCGCTTCATGAAGCCACATGCAGTGGTCACAGGCCAGTGGGTGCAAACTCTTATGGATGTGATGACTGTGGGGGCCTCTCTAGGGCTCACACAGGCCTCAGTGTGGCTTTCTGGCAGGAAGGGGAAGGAAGAGAGAGAGCCATTTAACTTGCTGGCATTTCCAAATGAGAGGGCATCAAGCTGTGACCTGATTGACAGGTTAAACTCCACTCAGATCTTCTTACAGGTGCCATGTTGGCACACACAAAAAAACCTAACTGGCACAGTGCAGGCACTGTTTCCTTCTGTTGTGCATATAGTTACTATAGCTTGGAACCAATTTGATGGCACTTAACAACGACACCATCAAAGTGGACATCAGCCCAACCAAATGCTACTATTTTCAATTCAGATGAGTAGGTCTAGCTTGGGCCTGTTGCTTCTATTTTGGAGCAGATATTAGATGATGAAATTTCAATTCACTGAAGACACATGCAATTCCAAAATCAGTTCTTAGTATGGATGGAATTAATTCATATATGTATATTTCATTTGTCATGGGATCCCTTTCGAACATATTAGGAACCTAATCTGGAAAGGGAACATGGGGGAAAAGCTCTGTCAATGCTCAGGGAATAAGATGGTGCCTCATCCCAATAAACCTTTACTAAATATCTACTGTGACCCCTCCCAGGCACTACTGTCCTGTCCACTGAGGGTGCAGAGATGAACACTTGCCCATGAGAGAGGCAGTAAATGGGAAAGATGCCAATTTTTAAAGTTCATTCACTCCACATCATTAAGCCATTAGTTCTATATGAAAATGTAAGAAAGTCAAGTGGAAAATATGTATGACCATCATATTCTATGGCAGCTCTCAAGCTAAGTTTTTCAGGTGCTCTGTGTCCTCCAAGCAAGCCTACTGCATCCTTACTAAGGCTATCATCTCTCTTCTCTTGTAAAAGAAAGTTAGCTAACATGCCAAACATTATTACCCAATCAGCATTCAAATTCATACAAAAACTTCAGAGCCCACTGTCTTAAGAGTTAGATAGTACTGACCTCCTTCTTTTCTTCTTCTTTTTATGATGCAAAAAGAGGTACCTCTTCAGGAAGTCAGCCCCATGAAGGTCATGGGTGATGAAGCCCTAGTGACACCAGTGGACTGGTCTCTTGGAGTGGGGTGTGCTCTACAAGGCAGTAAGAGTTTTGAGTGTATCTTTTGAGCTTTACTAAATTGTGCTGCTAAGCTGCATTATAGTGTGGGCTCGTAGGTGGAGATAAAGTTATCTGAGTTTCAGGATGAATGTAGGCAATGCTCCTCTGAAAAACAGTAATAAATGAATGAATGACACGGGAACACTATTTACAGCCTTCACATCCACACATTCCCCAGAAAGGTGGTTTCAGAGTGGACCAGACTTTCCCTAGCTGGGATTATGGACAAGATTCTCTGTGCCCTGACTGTTCACTTCACCCTCCTTGTCCCATAAGTTGTCAGAGAGCAGAACATGGTGAAACGTAATCCGTTGACTGAACAAAGAGCTACTGCAAATGAAGCGATCTCATGAGACAGAGTCGCTTATGGCCGGAAGTGAACTTTCACTGAAGATCCCCATAATAGTGCCCATGACAAGCTTTGGATGCTTATCACGAGACTCCAAGTCTCATCCAAGAATCAAAATAGCACAGGCTCTTTGAACTTCCCTGACAGTGCTCACGATTGGTTGTGTAACCAGCCGTCTTCATTGCCTTTGATTCCAGAGCAACTCTGAATCCTAGCACAGTGTCTTCTTCTTCGCCAACATGCAATGAATGTGAGCAAGCAGGTGACTAGAAAGATCATTGACCTGGAGTTACAGAGATGGAGGTGCAAATTTTGACTTCACTTTTCAGTAGTGGTGTGACCTTCACAAGTTCACTAACCTCACCGGGACCCAGCTGTTGCATCAATAGAAGGGGACCTCAATCCCTGCTTGGCAGAGTTTAATGAGCTAACATAATACCTAGAAAGGTAAGTGCTTAACAGGTGTCAGTTTCCTCCCTCCTCTTCCCTTGGTAATGAGCAAGAAATAAATTCTTTTCTCCACACATGCCTAGCTTTGAAGTGGAGGTGAGATTCTTTTCTATGATATTCCTCCTCAGTTGAAATCGGTTCTCCCTTCTCTGTATTCATCGGACTCTCAGACTCCACTCCAGGAGTTGCACTGTTAATCACCCTCTTAGGTGCATTATCTTGGTTCGTTTGATCTCCTGTTAGATTGTAATCTCATTGCTGTCAGGGATGGTATTACTCTACTTCATCTGTGTTCTGAGTGGCATTTTTTGATAGGAGAAGTCAGTGTTCACTGTGGACTGGATGAATTAATTGACAATTGAGTAAAAAAATGAGTGGCCTCATTCCAACAATGAATGGTATTGTGGCTTTGTGTTACCAGATAGAACTGACGCATCTTTACTCCTTCTGAGTCTCTGAATGACACACACAATTTGTGCTTTTGGAGTAAGAACAAAGCAAGGATGGCAATACCTGGTCTCACGTACTTTGGACACGTTATCAGGAGAGGCCAGTCCCTGGGAAAGGATATCCTGCTTGGTAAACTAGAGGGTGAGAAAGGGATGGACAAGATGAGTGGACGCAGTGGCTGTAATGAGGGGCTTCAACATAACATTAATTCTGAGGATGACACAGGACCAGGCCAGGCTTCGTTCTGTTGGACAGAGAGTCGCTTGGAGTCAGAACAACCATGGCAATGCCTAAAAACAACAACAGCAACCTAAAGGGTAGTGGTTCAAATCCCCCCAGCGTTTCCATGGGAGAAAGTCATGACAATCTGCTTCCACAGATCATGGTGGTCCTTGTCAGGTGCCGACGGGTTAGCTCCAACCCAGCGCTCTCATGTACCACACACTGGGGCTCAGTAAATATCCAGGTCACCCCGCAACCAAATCTACTTTGCGCAGTTTTCGCTGTAGAGATCCCAAACTCTGAGAATCTTTTCTGACTTCTCCGGTGGTCTCGTACCCCATCTCCAGCCCACTGGAAAGTCCTGGTGTTCTTCCTTTACAGTGTCCACCTGTAGACCTCACCTGTTCTACCACGGTCACCAGCCCTGAGCTGCCACCACCTTTCACCAGGTGGTTGCCTCCTGAACCTCCTCTCTGGCTACTCTCCCTTTTGGTCATTTCACCCGGTCACTGACCTTGACCCTCCTGCCAAGCATGTTCCCACCTCAAAGCCCTGTCCCTCATGTCCTTTAGCCTGGGCTGCTTTTCCTCAAGGTGACTACATAATCTGCGAGCTCTACACGGGAAATAAACCTCCAGTGATTTCCCTCTATTCATACTGGAGTGAAGGGAAGGACCTGGTTGCCCCCCAGAGTGCATTGGAGAGATGACTGCTGGAGATCAAAATGAAAAATCTGACTTGGGTAATTAAAACCTTGGCAGTTGATTCTCACCCCCAACTCCCTCTGATGCACATCAGGCCTGAGCTGGTTTTCAACATTGTCTGTGTTTTTCTGTTTTCATTTTGGGGCTTATCTCTGATGCGTTTTGTCATTGGGCATAGTTCTGTTGAACTTTGGTTATGAGTTTTTTGGTATGTGAAATCCAGGACTGATGAACCTATAGAAACAGCAAAGGAAATATGGGGTCTTAGGGAGTACAGTAGGGGAGGGGGATGAAGAGGAGCTGATATCAAGAAGTTCAAGAAAGAAGAGAAATTTTTGAAACTGATTGTGGTAGCAATTGAACAACAGTTTGATGTGATTGAACTATGGGATTATATGATATCTGTATTAGCCCCCAATAAAATGGTTTGAAGAAAGAAAATAAAAGATGCTTATATAGCCAATGGTTTTTCTTTCTTCTAACCCCTGCTCAAATATCATTTCACCACGACATCTGCCACAACCATCCTATTTTCAATTACAACAATTCTCATTGATATCACCTTTTTCCCTTCCCTGATCTCCATCTCCCTCCCCTGCCACCAGCATGTATCACGATCTGGTAAAATATATAGTTACATTGCCTATTTCCAGATTTTTCCACAATAGCCTATAAGTTTTATGAACATACATTTCAATCATAATGGTATCCCTCATGCCTAGAACAGTGCCTGACACACCATAGGATGTAAACACCTATGCAACTTCAACTTCAATCTAAAACTGGGAATTCCTGATCACAACATTCTGTGCAGACAAAATGCATATTTGAGACCAGCAACTGCCTCAAGTCCTCGCCATTCTCACTGCCCAACTCAAATACCACAATCAACTTTTATAAAATTCTTTTGGGGGATAACTTCTTTTTTTAAAAAAAAGCATTTTTTTAGGGACTCTTACAGCTCTTATAACAATTCATACATCAATTGTATTAAGCACATGTGTACATATGTTGCCATCATCTTTTTCAAAAATTTTCCTTATACTTGAGCCCTTGATATAGCTCCTCTTTTTTCCCTGCCTCCCTGACCCTTCCATCCTCATGAACCCTTGATAAATTTTAAATTATTATTATTATTAATCACCTTACCTCATGTCCCACCAATTGACTTTTCTGATAAAGCTTCATCTCTTCTTAATCTCAGCGAACAACTGCCTCTACATCTGAAAAGTTGAATGTTGCTGGAGAAAAATCACATACTCTGTTGTAAAGACCCACTTCAAATTTATGACAAAAATCTTCAATGAGCACTCAATACTATCTGACAACTCGCTTCCCTAGTAAATTCATTAACCTGCTCCCAAGATGACAATTATGCACTTTCTTCTCAATCCTCAAGTCTCCAGCATCTCCTCCCACTTAACTCTCAGCGGAAGACTGTGTCACATATTTCATAGAGAAATATGAGACAAAGTCACAAAGTTTTGCTACTAGGATTCTAGTTCATACGTGCAGGCATTTATTCCAAACACCTGTGTTTAAACCTGTTCCTTCAGTCAGTGGGTGTCTGCAGACAGGTTCTCTCAGGAATATACTAGTCTTCATCTTTGGGGAGCCCTCATGGTATAGTGGTGACTTGAGCTGCTAACCCCAAGATCAGCACTTCCAAACCACCAGTGAACCCTTGGGAGAAAGAGGAGGCTTGTTGCAGTCTCAGAAACCCACAGGGACAGCTCTACTTTATCTTGGAGGGTAACTTTGACCTGTTGGCAGTGAGTTTGATTTTTGGTTGTCTCCTTGGGGTGCCTTAAAAAAAAGCGCCTACTCAAAGCAATAGTTTCCCCCTGAAAACAAACAAGCCAACAAAAAACAGTGACTTCCAGGAGGATTTGATGGGTCAGTGAAATTCATTCGAGAGCAGAGGGTTCTGTTCAGAAAATGCGGCAATTATCTGAGGGGGGGGGGGGCGGCGAGGGGCGGGGAGAGACTCCCAAGAGTGATCTGATTGATTTTTCTCAACAGACCCACTGCAATCACAGGGGCCTAGTATGAACAAATTTTGCTGTTTTTGTTTGTCTTTTCCTTGAAAACTACAGGAGAAACGAGTGAGGAAAACTGCCCTGAGTTTTTTCCTATCACAATGCTGCACTTGCTCATTCTTCAAGGTTAATGGGGACAGCCCTACAAGGATGTCATTGGAAACCTGCACCCCATCCCCCCACCACCACCCCAATCTTGCCCCTTCTGACTGCTTTTTATTCCCCAAACTCAAAGAACAGTCTTTGAAGACATGATTTTAGTTTCTGGAGGATGTCCCAAATGCTCTTTTGACACGATATCTGTTGAAGACTGTGGAATTCTTTAGGGAAGGTTGGAGAGATGAACACATCACCTAATAAATTAGAGAGTACGTAACTCAAAACCACCTGCTGTTCTGCAGGTGACAGAGAAGGCTTTCTGCTCCTGTAAAGAGCGACAGTTTCTACCCGGCCCCAGAGGGCCCCGAGGAGTCAGAATGGACTCAATGGCAGTGCGGGTTTGTTTGTTTGTTTGTTTGTTTGCTGAAACAGAAGATAGGCCTAGATGGAGGATGGGTCACACTTTGGTAATTTTGTTTAATAAAGATTGCAATGATTTTGTAGCAATACTTCTTGTCTTACTTGTAAATCTGATGAACAAGCTCAACATCTCACCTTCCATCCCACAGGCTTCTCTGTGTTGGTAGCCACATAGTCTGGTAAACTTGGGCCCCTTCTTGCTTGCCTTCTGACTTGTGAAGACTTCCACCCTTCCCTAAACCACAGCTGGGTCACTCCCATCACAACTCTTATAAGCATGACCACTACACATTATCAAAATCCAGTCATTTTTCATCAGCAATGAATAATATAGACAAAATATAGACAAAATACTCGAGCCTCTACAGATTATACACTCTGTTGGAGCAGACGTACAACAAGAAAACAGTAAGTTGAGCACAGGACACAGTCATTAGAGCTATAGGCAAAAATAAAGAAATGGGATGTTGAGTGCTGGACACTTTAGGCCGAGTAGGCGGGATGGCATAATGGTTACACTGTGGGCTGCTAACCACAAGATTGGCAATTTGAAATTGCCAGCTGTTACTTAGGAGAAAGAATGAGACTTTGGCTTTTGATTCCCATAAAGACTTACAGTCTCAGAAGTCCATAGGGGCAATCCTGCCCTGTCCGATAGGGTCACTATGAGTTGACTAGATGGCAATGAGTTCAGTTTCAGAGAGGTGGGGTGTCTCAGGCTTTGAGATGAGGGGGTGTAAAAAGCAACAAGGAGACCATTGTGACCACAGCAGAGTTAAAAGAAAAATGAAGTCAGAGAAATGGAAGAGGCTGCAGGCACCACACCATGCAGAGTTTTGTACGTTGTATTACGACTTTGACTTTTCCTCAGAGTGAAGTGGGAGCCACTGAGGGTTTCCAAGAGGGGGTTGACAGGATTGGACTGACATTTAACTATTTATCTCCATGTGATATGCAGGACAGATCATAGGAGCCAAAAATATAAGCAGGGAGGCCAGGTGGAAGTCTAATAATTCGAGTGGAAATGGCTGTGGGTTTAGCCAAGATGGTGGCCATACATATAGTGGTTAAGGACAGGGTGGGATGAGGCCTGAAAAAGATTGATGTACTTTTTTTTAAGTCAGAGGTGTAGGACTTGCTGATAAACCAGCATAGAATTAGAGTCAACAACGTCATGAAGATTTTTGGCAACCTGGAGTCCTTACTTATGGTAGGCCAAGTGTGATAGTCCAGGTAAACTAGAGAAACAAATTCATAGACTCACATATGGATATAAGGATACGGTTTATATACAAGAAGAATGGAACATTGAGAAAGCGTCCCAACCCAGTCCAGTTGAAACTCATAAGTCTGATGTTGGCCCATATGCCCGATACCAGTCTATAACATCTCCTTCTGACTTACAAAGTCACAGGCAGAATCCCCGCGCTAGCAGGGGTCTCCCTAGGGCTCCTCACTTCCAGGGTTCAGGGTCCATCAACAGCATCCAGTGGTGGTAGTGGCAACAGTGCTGGCAGGGCTCTCCATGTGTCTTTGCCAGCTTCAGAGGTCATGTGGCTTCTCCTCCAGCTCCTTCACTTCCTTGGATGCTGCCATCTTGTCTTGTCTGTAATTCATCGTCTCTGAGACCAACTCCCAACAACTGGGGAGATGGTTTCTCATCAACATCAGGGAAATATTGTGAGATTTCCCAGAAGTCTCAGGAGAAAGCCATGCCCACATAGAGGCCTCATTGGCTACTCAATGGTTATCTCCAGATTAACAGGCTAAATTCCACCCCTACCTCTCAATCATGAAATTAACATAAGCACATGACCACCACACCAAGTTATTAAATGCTGTCTCCATGGCATTTTTATAACTTGCTACTTTACTCAGAGGCAAACAGGTGGGTTGCAGATGTCACTTGGAAAGACCGGATAACTCTAAGAGTCTGCTCTTCTTTGTCTGCTTGTTAGTGGCCACAAAAGTAATTCCTGTTGTCTGTTGAATCAACAGAGCCATCCTGAGACTTAAGATTGAGAAGAACCATAGCTTTCTGTTTGCCACCTCATTGTCAGCACTTATTTCCTATGGTGATCCTGAAACCCAAGTGGATGTCTGTACATGCCTCCCCAAAGTGTAAATTCCAAAAGCAAAGAGTATGTGTTCTCTGCGTGCTGATTTCCAATGGGCCACCAAGATTGCCTGCTTTGTTGTCAGTCTGTCTCCTCATGGCTGCCACTTTCAAGAAAATTTAGCTTATTGGATGAACTACCCAAACTGTTCTTTAAACCTGAAATCAAATATCCTCCAAAGTCTTCTATAAACCAAACAGTAGTTTGGCTTCATTAGTAAAGCACAATCTATATGGGATAAAAGTGGAAAAGCTTCTACCTATTATATAATCCAATGGTTTCAAGCACCACTATAAGAAGGTAAGTGGGAATAAGAACTAGACTGGTTTGTCTATTGTCTTTGGGATTGCTTCAAAATATTGCATAGCATATTGATTTTCTGTGATAGAAGGAGATTTGCATTGCAAGTATACACTTCTTATCTACGCTGTTGTGGTACACACATAATAGTGCTCCGCCAAGGATATTTAACCACCGTGGGTGAGGCTCAAGTAATAGTAACATCTTAGGACTCCAGCATCCATCAAAGCATCATGGAACGGCTTTCATTCCAAAGTCTTCTTGTGAAGAAGAGGAACTCTCACACACTTCACTGTGCTGTTGCAGAACCTGTACCTCAACCAAGAGGCAGTCATTTGACCAGAACAAAGGGATACTGGGTGGTTTAAAATCAGGTTGGTGTGTGTCAGGTCCGCATCCTTTCACTATACTTACTCAATCTGTGGGCTGAGTAAATAATCAAGAAACTGGACGACCTAAAGAATACAGCATCAGAATTGCAGGAAGGTTCATTAACAACGTGTCATTTTTAGATGTCACAGTTCATTGAAAGCAAAGAGAACTTGACCGACTTATTGAAGATAAAAATTTTTAGCCTTCAGTGTGGATTTTGCCTCAACATAAGAAAACAAAATCCTTACAAATGGGCCAGTAAGCAACATCCCGGTCAATAAAAGAGAGTGAAGTTGCCAAGGAGCCTCTTTACTTGAATCCACAATTCACAGCCACGAAAGTAGCAGTCAGGAAATAAAGTGGCCCATGCCAGGGAGCCTATCTGCTGCAAAAGAACTCTTTAAAGTGCTCAAAAGCAAAGGTGTCACTGGGAAGACCAGGGTGCACCTGATCCAAATCACGTGGTTTTCTGTTGTCTCATGTGTACGTAAGAGCTGAACAATGATTAAGGAAGATTGGAAAAGAACTGATGCCTTGGAGCTATGGTATTGAAAAAGAATGTTGGCTCTACCATGGACCACCAGAAGCCTGAACAAGTCTGTCTTGAAAGAAATAGAAACAGAGGACGAGGGGAGAAACCATTAGGACAGACTCCACTTCAGCGAAATTCATCTCACATGCTTTGGACATTTTATCAGGAGAGACCAGTCCCTGGAGAAGGCCATCATTCTCGGCCAATTAAGCATCACCGAAAACCAGAAAGGCCTTCATGGAGATGGATTGGCCCAGTGACTGCAACAAGAGGCTCAAACACAGCCATGACCATGAGAACAAAGGGCACAGGCCCGGGCCCAGCAGTATATCACTCTGTTGCACAGAAGGTAACTATGTGTCTCAACCTGAAAGAAAAACAACACTATTCTCAGAGAGTCTTCTAAGGGGATTAAATCAGCAACAACAAAGGGTATGTTCTATATTATCAACATATGTTTGTATAATGTTTGCTCTCAGTGAAAAAAGAAAAAAATTTAAACAGCTCCACCACCATCTAGTTGATCTCAACGCACAGCGACCCTACAGGATAGAGTAAAACTGCCTCCTAGGGTTTCCAAGGTTGCGAACCCCTACGCAGACCACCACGTCTCTCTCTCCGGTGTGGCTGGTGGGTTTGAATGGGCCACCTTCAAGGCCTTTAACCATAGCCGTCACCCAAACCCCTCATCTCATCAAATTCTCCCCAAATCAGGAAACTGATCTTGATATGCATTATGGATGGTATTAAATCACATTTCATCAGCAGCTTACAGGCTGAGAATCAAAATTCAAAAGATGGATCATGCACAATGCTTTAGCTTCAGAAATATGCACAGTCTTAGGATGCTCCTCTTTCTGACCCATTAGATTGAATCTTTTAATTCCCTATAAATCCATTCAAATAAGTACATCCTCTTTCCTAAAAGAGTATATCTTATGGGCAGTATCCTAAATATCTTAAAATAGGGCTTGTGTGTTTTCCTCACTCACTAGAATGTGAAGGAGGCAAGGTAGAAAAATTTGCTCTTGGGTGTGGTATAGTTTATATGATTAAACGCTTCATTCATACTCATATGTCAATCTATTAGTGTGCTGTTAATTCAAATGTTCCTATGATGTATTTTATCCCCATTAGCACATTCATCACAGGTGGATGTGAAACTTAGACAAAGGTGTATGTTCTCATTAATGATGAGCAGCCTATTCATCTTACAAGAATGTAATTAATGTTAGTTACGAGCCTTAATTTTTCACTGTTTGTCATGATGCGCATTTAGCATTTCTCCTGTCCTTTATCAGCCAGCGCCCCCTTATCACCGAGCCAATTCAAAGAGACGCACAGGTAATGAAAATCTGGTGCTTTATCTTTGCAGGAATTTCGACTTGTATATTTTCTTAATGTTTGCTGTGGTGCTCCTACATTGAGAGTTGGTGGTTGGGCGTAGCAACAGCGCAACACACAGACAAAAGCAGGTGTTAACCAAAGTAAGTCCATCGTCTTAGAAATAGGCCTTCCTGTCGTTTGCAGTACAGCGTCACTGAATGGGGTTGTTCCTTTTGGTTTGCAAGGAAAGGACATTTTAAAGGCTATGTAAAGGACACATTAAGAACATTTTGAAATGCACTGCTCTGCATATTACACAAATATCCACACGCATACATATATCAAGTACTCTCCACATCGAAGCCTGTTAAAGGTACTTGATACACATTAATCCTTACTAATCCCCATGGAGTGGCTGTTGTGTGTCATTGAGTCAATTCTGACGCAGACTGACCACCTCTATCACTGAGCGAAACACTGCCCAGCCTGCACCACCACCCTCCACCCCCATCCTCCCAGGTGTTCTTACTCTAGAATCCACCATGGGAGCCAGTATACCAATCCATCTCTTTGATAGCCTGACTCTTCCCCACCCCCAACCCAGGAGTCCCGACACTACAGCCCGTGGGCCACATGTGGCCACATTTATCCAGCCCGCCAGGTGTTTTAGCTGCTGCTACTCATCCAGGGCCCACAGTGAATTTGTTCATAGTTGGTTTTTGTTTTTTTTTTTTAAACTATAGTCTGGCCCTCGAACGGTCTGAGGGACAGTGAACTGCCCCCTATTTAAAAAGTTTGAGGACCCCTCCCCCAACCCCTTTGACTCTACCAAACTTGATGTCTTTTTCTAGGAAAGGAGATTGCCATGAGGTACGGACGGTTATCGCCTCCCTTTTACTGTTGAGAAAGTGGAACTACAGAAGCATTAAGTAACTTGCCCTGAGTCACACAGCTAGCTAGGAGTGATGGCATGTGCAGTCCCAAGCCAGGCAGCTGGACTCTAGAGGAAGCCTGTGCCCCAAGCCCTGCCCTGTTGCCTCTCACCTTCCTAATTCCTAATGAACCTCATCAGCGCATGACAGGGTATTACATATGCATGGAGTCGGAGTGAAGGTTCTGATCTGAGCTGTGTATAGAGATCATTTCTTTCATTATTGGGCTCTAATTTCCCTCTAAGGATCTAAAAGTGTTGAGTGAAAAACCCCTGTATCATAATAAGACAACAACGCTCTTTGAGGTCAGGTAAAGCATTCTAAATGACTCGGTCCTCCCTCTCTCCAGTGTTCTCGAGTTCCGGGAATACTTTAACAAATAGAGCACTTTTTAACATTTAGAATTCAAAGAATAATATGTGATCAATCCAGGCCCCATAAAGATAATGAAGAGGTTAACACCACCACCACCACCACCACTACCACCACCAATTGTTATCCCATCGATTCCGATGTCATGCTAACTCCATGTGTGTCAGGAAAAAACTGGGCTCACTCCACAGGATTTGCAAGAGCCAATTTCTCAGAAGCAGATCTCAAAGTTGAAAACTTTTCTTTCAAAAGTGCCTGTGGGTAGACTCAAACCACCCACCTTTCTGTTCGCAGCCAAGCTTGTCAGCTGTTTGCGTGACCCCCAGGACTCCGTTGAAGCTAGAGTAACCACCAATTTCAGGTCTCTTTTACAATGAGATCAAGCATTTAGCTCAGTCTTCTCCACTCCAAATATTCAAGTTTAGTATTCGAATTCCGGGATGTTTCTCAGAATATAGGTATTTGGTATTGAGATAGGTATATTATTCCCCAGCGAATGAATCAGGTTTTCCCAAATGGTAACTTTTTATTTTTCTATGACGAAACAAAGTTCTATGGCAATAGAAATTCAACCTCCCCTCTGATGAAAAACTTTCTCCAATCATACTGTTAAAAAAAAACGTCAAAGCAGGCTTTACTCAGTGGAGTCAGAGGGTGTGGGCACATTTAGCATTTCTCCTGTCCTTTATCAGCCAGTGCCCCCTTATGCCCAAGCCAATTTAAAGAGACACAGATGTAAAGCACATCTGGTGCTTTATCCTTGGTGTTCGGTTCCATCCACGTGGCCATCTTCACACACACAGCCATCAGCAGAAGGTGCGACGTTGGAACCCCGTGGTGATGAACCGTCATCAGCTTCTAACTGGTGCAGTCTTCGCCACTTTGTATTCCTCTCATCAGAGGGTCTTTCTCACATGGCGCATCCATTCATGCATCCATGTATTCCTCCAGACATTTCCTGACTCAAGACAAGGCCGTGGCTTAGGTAAGCTTTCATGACGTAGAGCTTCCTGGGTTAAGGTTTTGATTTACCGCCTCCACCACCACCCACAAACACACAGGTTGGGAGCAAGACAGCCTCACACCTAAAGGTCTCGGTGGATGTGAAAAGTCATGTGAAGTGGGTAAAATGCTAGCCACTGCTGTTCCCGTTGCATCACCATGGAAACAAAGTGATCTACGTGATTAGAGGACCGTGCCACCCATCTCTTCTAATCAGACACACAACCTTAGTGTGTGGCACCTTCATCCTCCCCGGGACTTATGAGTGACTGTGGCATGGCACTGGCATTCTCACCTTCTTTGAAACAGGTCTCTACCTTTTCCTCCTTCCTCAGTTTATTAGCCAAGCAGCCCTCTGAGGATAAGTTTTATTCAAACCCACAGAAATAGCATAAAGTGGATTAACCCGCGAGCTCTCCCTTAACAAAGAGGCATGTCTGGCCACAGAGGCCGGAAAAAAAATCCAAGTATGGAAAATGACATGAGGGACATATATGACTTCCTCTGACCAAAAGGCAGAGATCAGATGCGCCGCCATCGTCCATCCTTGTGTCAGTCAGGGTAGACTAGAGGAACAATTTCACAGACACACATATGGATACAAGGAATAGGTTTATATTCAAGAGGAACAGGACACTAAGAAACCATCCCAGCCCAGTCCAGCTCAAAGTCACAAGTCCGATATTAACCCATATGCCCAAAATCAGTCCACAAAGTCTCCTTCTGACTCACAAAGTCACAGGTCAGTGGGTGCGGAGTCCCGGCACCAACAGGGGTCTCCCCATGGCGCCTCACTTCTAGGACTCAGGGTCCATCAACAGCATCCTGTGGTAGCAGAAGCAACTCATCTCTGGCAGAGGCCTCCATGTGGCTGCCCCAGCCTCAGAGGTCCGGCTCCATCAGGGCAAAGCTGTGTGGTCTCTCCGCCGGCTCCTCCAGCCTCTCGAACGCTGACAGCTTGTCTTGCCTGTGATTAATTGTCTCTGACATTAACTCCCAACAACTGGGGAGATAGCTTCTCATCTCCATGAGGGAAATATCACGAGATTTCCCAGAAGTCTCAGGAGAAAGCCATGCCCACACAGAGGCCTCATCAGCTACTCAATGGCTATCTCCAGATTAACAGGCCAGACTCCACCCCTACATTTCAATCATAAAATTAACATAAGTACATGACTGCCACAATCCTTCATTAGCCTATTCTGACAATAGCAGTTCTATCCACGACACTCCACTTTTATTCTGAGCTCAAAAATTCATTGCAATGACCACACAGAATCCACAGACAATACTCACAAACAGGTGGTTGGGGGACTGGGAACATGATTTAATTAAGGAAGTTAGCAAGTAGCACAAGTCAGGACCAGAAAACATTCAAGATACAGGCACTGGCCCACAGTGACGCCTCATCTCTCTCTAATCCTCAATCTCTCAGCCATGTGGTGCATGGCCTTTGCCTCTGTGGGCCCAGGAAGACAGCCCACTCCTCTGTCGCCTAGTTTCACTGTCTCTGCAAAGCTCCTCTGTTCTGTCTCGTGATCGCTTTGTCTCTAGTCTCAGGCCAGCTCCTATGCTTCGCTCCATGGTCTCTGTGCTGCAGCCTCTGTTGTCTTGGGCCTCAGCCTCTACCACTTCAGACAGAGGTCTCAAACAGGCTCCACGGATGGTTCCTCTTCCATGATGGACCTGGGATTCCTCGCCCTGTGCCTGCGATGAAATGGCTCCTACACACAGAGGAACAGCTTGGATGAAAATGTGATTCCTTATCTTTCCAGCAAGAGGACAAAGGATGGTGGCTTTGCTCATTCCCTCTAGTAAGGTGGAAACTAAATATGTCCCATCTTAATGCCATCCACTTTAGCATGAGAAGGGCACCGACCTCAGCACTAGATGACACATCCGTGATTTACTCAAAGCCACTGATCACTTGGGCCACAGATCCCAATGGGTCACAGCTGACTGTGATGGCTCTATTTCAAGACCTCTCCAGTTCCAATGACCAACTGAAACTGACGGAAAGAGCGCTTTCTTTTCAAAAGTCATCTTACTGGGGGCTTGTACAATTCTTATCACAATCCACATATACATCTACTGTGTCGGGCACATTTGTAGCCAGCATCATTCTCAAAATATTTTCTTTCTAGGTGAGTGAGTCCTTGGTATCAGCTTATCGTTCTTTATCCCTCCCTCCCCGCCCTCCTCCCTTACCAACCCCTGATAATTTGTAAATTATCATCTTGTCATATCTTACATTGTCTGACCTCACCAACTTTTCTGTTGTCCATCCCCCATGGAGGAAGTTAAATGTAGACTCTTGTGATCAGTTCCCCACTTCTAACCCACCTTCCTCTTACCCTTCTGATATTGCCACTCTCATTATAGATCATCAGGAGTTTATCTGTCCTGGACTTCCTGTGTTTCCAGTTCTTATCTATACCAGTGTACATCCTCGGGTCTAGCTAGATTTGTAAGGTAGATTTGGGATCATGATAATTGGGGGGGGGGGGGATGAAGCATTAAAGAACTAGGGGAAAATTGTATGTTTCATTGTTACTACACTGCACCCTGCACCCTGACTGGCTTGTCTCCTTCCTGTGACCCTTCTGTAAGGGACTGTCCAGTTGCCTACATATGGGCTTTGGGTCCCCTGTCTGCACTCTCCCTCATACACAATGACATGATTTTTTATTCTTTGATGCCTGATACTTGATCCCATGGACACACCATGACCACACGGGCTGCTGTGCTTCTTCCATATGGACTTTGTTGCTTCTCAGCTAGATGGCTGCTTGTTTATCTTCAAGCCTTTAAGACTCCAGATGATATATCTTTTAATAGCCAGGCACCATCAGCTTTCTTCACCACATTTGCTTATGCACCCATTTGTCTTCAGTGATCATGTCGGGAAGGTGAACGTCATGGAATGCCAAGTCAATCAAAGTGTGGTAAGAGCCCTTTCATGCAGTGTTCCACTAGCTCTGGCTGCTCCCAGGCTGCTTCTCCTAAAGGCCTGGTAACAAAGGTTGAGCCAAGCACACACCAGTATGAGTGGCCATCAGAGGAGCTTCATAGGCTCCACCATGTCTGCCCACACAGCCGAAGAAACTCTCCCCACCAGAGTAGCCTCCAATGGCCACAGTGATCCAGGGGACATTCCTCGCAGAAGGATGGCTGCACGTAGCACCATGAAGGATGAGGCCCATCGCGTCAGCTGTGTCCATCTCCCAGTAATTCCTCCCTGATCACCATCTGACCCAGAACTTGCTTCAGATAGTGGAAATTACCATAGTCTCCTGAGTCACTCAGCATGGTGCTGTTTGGGAAATGAGGCAAAGAGTCCATAAGAAACCACCACATCTCCAGCAATCACCATGCCAACTTCAAACTCAACAGACCGAGGACTACAGATTCTGCATTCAAGTGGAAATGGGACTGGGAGTGGGTAACAGTATGGTAAAAATCACCCCAGCTAAAGCTCACATCTATATCTCTAGAGACCTAGGACCTTTGAACAGAGCAAATTCCAAGAATACAAGAATGCTCTCATGCAGGTGAAAGGCTGAGCATATTTTGTCTGATAATGACCAGTGTCTCTGTGCACACACACACTCGTGCATGCCTGCTTTGAGTCTGAATCCACTTGATGGAGGATGAGCCCTTAAGATAAAGCAAAGGCCACCAGACAGAACTGCAAGCTGTCAATTTTGTGCCATCTGTTTGGCTATGTGTAGACTCAGCTTTTCCTTCTCAAATTACATTCAAAGTAAACATCTTACCCACTGGAACATAATTCTCAGCAAATCAATAAAGACAAGAGGAGGCTCGGGGATTTCATGTCTGAGACATTACAGAAACCCTCCTATTTACACCCCGAGAGATCGCAAAGTGGAGAAGCCTGCCACCTCTTTCTTTAAGGAGAGTAAAATGGAGACCCGTGTGGTCAAACGGTTTCCCACATCAGATCAGAAGACTGACTGGCCAGAGGGAAATGTAGAGTTCTCCCCTGCCAGAGGAGCCCGAGTAGTATGGCTGGTTAAGCGCTGGACTGCTAACTGAAAGGCCTCATAAGGGAGTTCTGACTGGCCCACTTCTATAAAGATTCCAGATAGACAGACAGACAAACTCGCCACCATCGAGTTCATTCTGACTCACAACCACCCCGAGGACACAGCAGGACTGCCTTTGTGGCCTCTCAACCCTGTCCTTCTTTATGGGAGTAGAAAGACTCATCTTTGTCCCACCACGCAGCTGGGGGTTTCAAACTGCTGACTTTGGGGTTAGCAGCCCCATGCCCGACCCACCGAGTCACCTGTAAAGATCAGCTCCAGACTAAACCAAACTGACCACCTTCAGGTCCACTCTGACTCCTGGCTCCCCTACAGGACCGGAGGTGTTTTCAAATGGTTGATCTTGCATTGGTTAGCAAAACAATACATCCTGCCACACCACCAGGACTCCTTCCTGAACTGTCAAGATGACAGCCGAGAACGTCCTCAGGAGGACTTCGACTCTGCAGCTTAAATTCTGGTTTGCTCATTTACCAACCAGCCCTGGTGGCAAAGCGGGTGCCACTCGGACTCTGCTAACCATCGTGGCCGTCGGGCAAACCCACCAGTCACTCTGTGAGAGAAGCAGGAGGCTTTCTGCTCCCACGAAGAGTGACAGCAGGGGTTCTCAACCTTCCTCATGCGCGACCCTTTTGCACAGTCCCTCTGGTGGCGGTGACCCCCAACCATAACATTACTTTCCTTGCTGCTTCGTCACTGTCCTTTGGCTACTGTTAGGAGTCGTCATGTCAGTATCTGATCTGCAGGATGTACTTTCATGATTACAAACTGAATGTAAGGAAAGCATAGTGATCAATCACAAAAACAATGTGCGATTACATAGTTTGAAGTATTTATTTCTAATGACAGATAAATGAAATAAATGAAATTTTGTCTTGAAGCATGGTGTGGCATGGGTAACGATCTCCATGCCGGGTACTCATGGGAGTATCTGCCTGGTGATGGATAGAGAAGTGATGTCTTGATTCCTAAAACCGTCAGAAGGAAATATGTGCTTTCTGATGGTCTTAGGCAACCCCTGTGAAAGGCTCATTCGACCCCCAAAGGGGTCAAAACCCACAAGTTGAGAACCACTGCGTTTTCATCTCAGAACCCCCCAGGGCAGTCCCACCCTGTACTAGTGGGTCACCATGAGTCAAAATTGACTCCATGGGGTTAAGGTTGTAGGGATAGAGTAAGAAAAATTTTAAAAACTAACAAGGTGGCAGTGAGTTTGGGTTTGGGGGTTTTTGAAGTTTGGTTTTTTGTTTTTTTGTTTTTGTTTTTTGCTTTGCCTTCAAAGCATCTCCTTTCAGGCACACAGTGCCAAGTGGTGAATGAGCCAGGGTCTCTGTCAGCTCAGAAACCGGGCTGGAGGTGCAATGCCAACGACGGTTGTTAAATTCACCTCCGCCTGGAGGTTAACAAGACCGATGGTGGTGGCAGGAGTCCTTGCCCCCGGTGGACACCACCTCAGCAAAGTCTGCCTTTTCGTCCATCCAGTGGGAGCCTGGGCGATGGCGGTGGTCTGAGGACGGTGCTGCCAGGAAGATGTAAGAGAATCAATCTCTCGGCGTGCTGCTTTAACCAGTGTGTTTCTGCTACGGGCCAACTCTTTTCTCCCCCTGCCCCAGAAGAGGCTTCTCTGTTGGAACGAGGCTCTGGGGTTTGTATAATCAAAAGCCTTTGATTAAACCAGACCCAGTCCTTCTACTTGCCACAGCATTGTGTGACCCGGGGAAGCAGCAGTGCCACAAAACAGCCCGTCTGTCGCTTGGTGCACGGACAAAGAAGGGCTCAACACATGGTGGATTTCAAGCTATGCTACATCTCCACATCGCAGATCCAGCTATAAAGCAAGCCGGCAAAGCATGCCCGCGGGGGGACATTCCGCACAGACAGAGGCCACTCTGCCCCTGAGAGTGCTGTTATCCTTCCCACTGGGAGTTTCTAAGCCACTTAGGGACAGCAACCGTTTGAACAGAAAATCGTTCCTGTTTCTAAAGGCCTTTTTCAAAAGAAGAAGGAAGGAAGGTTCCAGGAAAGATGTTGCTTCTCCGACATCGAGCCCATAATAACCAGACAGAATCCCCCCCCCAAAAGGAAGCCAGGTGATAAGAACGGACTCAAAGACATGTGCCCACGACCCTGGAGTCCTCAGACCTTGTTTTAGTCCGACTGTGAGGGGAGGGCTCTGTCTCCCAGCCTTCAGCCAGGCCGAAGGAGCGCCAGCTTCTGCTTGGCTGGACTGGAATCACCCCAACCCAGCCCACCCCTCATGCCTCCACGGGCCTGAATGGTGTATGGATGCCCTGGGTCACCTTGGACACCATCGTACATCAGTGTCGGTTAAAGAGTCGGCGAGCATGCATGATGCATGCTCATCAGAGCAGTCAGAGTCAACTGGACAGCAGCAACAGCATTTGGTTTGTGGATTGGGGGTTTTGTTTGATTTGACCCCCCCCCTTAGGAGGACCCCGAGGGAGCCTATGACCAGATCCCTGGGAGAAAGATGAGAATTTCTGCTCCCATAAAGATTGACAGTCCCAGAAACCCACAAGGAGCAGTTGTACCCTATCCTGTTGGGTTGCTCTGAGTCAGAATTGCTTGATGGCTGTGAGTTTGGTTTTTTGGAGGGGGTCCTGGGGATGCAAATGGAAAAAGACTGGAGCACTGCAGGCCTGACATCTCCTGGCCACAGTCCTGATGTCCCAAGAGCCCCTGCTGTGATATGAAACATCAGAAACGACTGCTTGGCAACTGGTGTGTGGTGGTGGTGGTGGTGGGTCTTCCTTAGTTGGCTCTGCAATGACCACGTGTTCCTTGCCTCAGGAAATTCCTTCAATCCATTCTTTGCTCTAAGAGTCTTTCCATCTTTAAGCATGATTCATCCTGAAAAGACAGCTTTCTCTGCTCCCTGACATTTCCCTGATGATTAAAATTCTCTTATACTGAGCGTGATCCCGAGTAAGTGAGATGTGTGGGTGCGCAGGGTAATCTTGGAGGCCACCTTGGCTCTGTGTCTAATGGACCATACGAATAGCATTCTCCACCACCTGGAGATCAGAAGAACTAGATAGTGCCTGGCTACCACAGGCAACTGCTCTGAGAGCAGTCATAGAGGCCATGAAATGAAGTGGGAGAAAAAATGTGCAACAGAACTCAAAATCCTAGGAGAGCAGATCTCCTGGTTGGGTAGAGACTGGTGGGTGGCCTTAGTTTGCCTTGCAGGCCTGGAACTGAATTCACGCTCCAAAACTCCTAGTCACAGCCACCAAGTCAATTCTGACACATGCTGACCCTAAAGGTCTCTGGGTGCTTCTGAGTTTGCAGCTCTTTGTAGGGGTAAAAAGTCTCTCCTTTCACGCTTGAGGCACCCAGTAGTTTCAAAGTACTACCTTCGAGGTTCACAGCTCAATGAGAAACCCACTATGCTGAACCCACTGATCCTGAACCCACTGATCAACCCCTTAAGATCAAAGGGCAGCGTTTACCTCAGGGATAGAGTTAGGAAACAAGGAGGAGACAGGGACCATGGAAGACTAGGAGGGAGTGGGGAAAGCAAGGGTCCATGGAGGGCATGGAAATACATGCATTTAAAACAAGATGCACATATGTGGTTCCATGTAGAAACTAATGATCTTCTCGGCAAACCTTCTCCCAAATCACAATAAAATGTCTAAAAAATAAAGTGAAAACCTCTATGAGTCATGCTTCCAGTCCCACCTGCTTGGTTCCCCTTAAGTCCAACTCTGCAGCACAATCCTCTCCTCTCTCTCATTGCGGCTGGGCCGGAGAGGCAGATTTGATGGAGGAGGATAGGGATGAAAGCAGGAAAAAGTGCGGAGTCAGTAAGGTTGGAGAACTAGGATCAGAAGCAAGGACAAATTAATAGCGTGAGATGCCCACCATCTACTCTGAATCTCTCTGAGTGCTGGGATCACCGGAGGCTACTAAGGTGACCTTGACCTTAAGGCTCCATGAGTTGTTTCTACCACACAGCATGTCCTCCTTCTCATGCCCCAAGATCTGGGACTCTAACCCACATCCCCATGTGAGTCTGGCCTTTGCAACAAGTGGTAAGACTTAGCTCATATGAGTTCAGGATTTTATCCTTTCTTCAATCCACTAGTGTTAGAAGTGGAATTTTAAAGGTGACATTTGAATATTGTTACAGAGAACTACAGGATCAGGAAGGATAGTGGGGCATCACTATGGGCACAGGGTGTGTCTGGGGCACATATGCAGTGAAAATTCATTTCTAACGCACACCCAGGTAGGAGACTGCTCAGCATCACCAACCACTGGATAATCCACTCATCTTAGTCAGGGGGAAACATTTCTTCCCTTTCATTTTTAATAAATTTATTTTTATTATCATGGAAAGCAGTCTCTTTCAAGCACATTTAAGAAGACTATCTCATAACCATTTAGCATGGGTATTATTTTTATCTAAATATTTGTGATCATCGAAACTGAGAACCTTATACCTTTCTTTTTTAAAAGCATTCCCTGGTCATTCTAGAATGCTTTGTGGTTACAGAAGATTGTAAAATTATGAAACATGAGAATAGAACCAAGTTAAGTGAAAGTAGTTTATCGGTTGGTATTATTTCTTGTAACTCAAGTCTAATAGTTGGGATTCTTTCAGCTTCGTGTGTGCTAAATTTTAAATTTTATAACATTATCTTTATAAGGAGAGAAACACACCTTTTGGAAGTAATAGAACAATAAAGGAGAAGTTGGTTGCAATTTCTTCTAGTCTATGAAGTTATCATGCTGTCCTGAGAGGATGGGGAAGGTTAAAGATTCATTTAGGATAGATTTTTAGTTTCCCATAATGCCCTTAAGAGTCAAGGAGATGATGACATTGTAGCATGTCTTCTTGGTACTTTTCAGTCACTTCAAACTCCAAGAGACAACACCAAGGGATGAGAATGTGGATGAACGGGAAGTCTTGTCCACTGCCGGTGGGAACAGAACCTAATCCAGCCACTTTGGAAGGCAGGCTGGCAGTTTCTTACAAAACTAAATCTGATTCTACCCAGCAACTGAACTCAAATGAAATGAAAACCTAAGTCCGCATAAAAGCCTGGGTATTCATGTCTGTAACCACTTTCTCATGACCACCGAATGTGCAAGCAAGCAGGGTGGCCCTAAAGTATGTATAGAGAGTCAAACAGTAGCACCTTCGGATGATGGAATTTTATTCAGCGTACAAAATGTGATCCATCATGTCTGGAAAAGAACATGGATGGAGCACAAATGCATGCTCCTAAGGGAATGAAATCAGCCTAAAACCTACATGCTGACCGATTCCAGCAACAGGACCTTTTGGAAAACACAAAACTATACAGACAGATCCCTGGTTGCAGGAGATCAGGAGTATGGGGGAAAGTTACACAGGTGAAGCACAGGGCATTTTTAGGGCAGAGGGACTATTCTGTATGGATTTGTGCATGGCATTATGCATTTGTCAGGACCCGGAAGCCTGTATAACCCCGAGAATGAATTCTAATGTCAATGATGGCTTATAGGCCAAAAGGCATCAGTATAGGCTCACATCAATTGCAACAAGCATGCCACAAAAGTAAAAATTGAGAATAGTGATAGGAGGAGCAGGTTTGTAGGGGACATGGGGACTCTGTGTTTCCCACACCATTTTCCTACAGACCTAAACTTGCTCTAAAAAGAAAGTCAATAATAATTAAAAAAAATACATTAGAAATAACCAATAGATGAGGCAACCTAGGTGTAGGTCTGAGACATGCAAAGTGGTCTGTTCTTTTCATTGAGATCAGGGCATGACCTGGTTTGACCTCCCACTGGGAATTTGCCTTCCCAACCCAGATAGACTGAATCAGAATCTACAGCTTCACATGATCTTCTGCTGATGCTTCAGCTGCATGAACATACGTGAGGATTGCAGACTCTGCTTCAGCATATCTGGCAATGAAATGGAAATCTTCAGTGGAAGATCAAACTGTCATGAACCAGTTCTAAGTTCTGATCTTGATAGGATGTCATACATCATGTTGCCGTGGTATATGTGCTCCTCTTCTCGCTATTCAAAGTTGACCAGAGAGGGGGGAAAAAAGATACAGTAAAAGGTCACAGCCTCTCGACAACCAGCAGCTGGCTGCAGTTGTCCCACATGTAGCGAGCTGAAAATTCCAGTTAGAATTGAGCCTGGGTAGAAGCTGAACTTCCATAATTAGCCACCCTCATTTCTGGAAATACTTGTATACGAGTATTAACCATGAGTATTCGAAGCAGCATAGTACAGCCAAGGACCACCCCCACGCCCCTACCACCCCCAAAAGAGGAAGTGTTCATTGATAAGGCATTTCATTTAAACCTTGAAATCTGGTGTAATGTGAAGTATGAAATAAGTTTTGAAAGGAAGCTGATGATTAAGAAGAAATGCAGTGGGCATTTAATAAGTGGAGGAACTGCAAGATAATTAACTGGCATGCATAAAGATTCATGCTTTATACCAAAATTTTAATTTTGCACATAAATGTGCCTGATGTAGGCAGCATTTAATCACCTAGCTGACAGGAGTAACTACTTTCATTTAACCTTGACTGAAGATCATGAATTCTAACAGGTTTAATTGGATACATCATTTAACAGAATGAACAGAGCAAATTTTTCTCAATTCATAGGTTCTGATTGACATGCACCAGCAAGAAGGCGCTGCACAATTACAGCTGCTCTGCATTCCTGCCCTGGGCAGCAATTGCCATAGTGATGTGACACCACAGGATCACGGCGGCACAGGAACGGTACCGAATGGCCCCTTGTTAGGAAAAGAGCAACGCTTAAAAAGAAAAATGAAAAAAAAATGAAAGAAAGAAAAGAGAGAGAAGCTAGAAAAGAAAGAGACGTGGGTGTATGAATACACACATATATGTGTATATATATGTATATGTGTGTGTGTGTATATAATATATATCCCCCCCCCCATGCTCACATTGAGATGCACATACTGGAAGGGAAAGACCATGTCTTGTTATCAACCACAATGGAAAAACTGTGGAGGGAGGGAGGAATGACGATGCTGATGTCTTTTATCTGTTTAGGACATTGCTTTTTTCAGAGTGACAGAAAAGACTCTCGCCAAGTAAAATGGACCAGGAGAGGCACCGTGCCAGCTTGGAGTCCCCCGTCTCGCTAGCTGAGGGTAGGGCGTGTCTGCGCTCCATGCCGCCCACGGCGCAGGGGGGCTCTCCTCAGCAGAGGCCGACCTGTGCTGGAGGGTGTCAACCCTGGCTTTCTGTGAGGATAGAAGAAGGGAAGACTTGGATGTGCTCACGTCCTCTCTCTGCCTACCAGTCACTCCCCAAGACCATAAGCTCCGAAGGAGCCAGGAGGCAAAGGAGAAATGCCCTTTTCAAAATTCAAAGGATGAAGCTCCCCTCCTCTTCAGATGCCACACAATTACATACCTTCGGAGGCTGTCGGGTGACTGACACTTGACCTGTACCCCACCTAGCCTCACCTCAAATTCCTCCAAAGCCTTCCCGAGAGAACCAGCAGACCTGTACCTGGGGAAACACTTGGAAATCCTACTTGTTTAGGGTAGGTTTTTTGTTTGCTCTGAATAATAAGCATGCATTTGTAAAGGCTTCCTCCCCCAACCCCCAATGCACAAGGATCCATAATCCTTGAGCTATTATCTCTTCTCTTCTGTCTCATGGCCCTCACAGGACGCGCCTATCCAATGGCCAGAGTCACAATTCTTGTAGCCCTGGCTCGTTGCATCCTCTGTGGCCCACCCTTCGTCCCCCTCCCTCCCTGTGAGCAGCTCAACATCTCCCGGAGTCAATTAGGATGCTGTGATGCCCCCACAGGTTAGAGTGCCACTGGGTGGAAATCTTTCAGAAGCGTATCTCCAGGGTACCCCTGGGCTGACTCAAACTGCCCCTTAGGGGTGAATAGTGGAGAGCCAATCGTTGGCACCGGCCCAGGATCGACCTCCTCTTGGTGCTACAGGAGGTGTTCTGGGTCAGCCCCAAGCCGTAGTGACAGCACGTGCACCAGGAGGAACCATGGCCTGGTCCCGCTCCATCTTTGCAGGATCCTTACGTTGGCGCCCACTGCTGCAGCCACAGTATCTGTCCACCTTGTCCAGGGCCTTCCTCTTTGTTGCTGCCCCAGCCCTCAGTCAAGCATGATGCCCTTCTCCAGGGACTGGTCTCTCCTGACAAGGGACCCCCAGGCTGTGAGCAGCACTCTCTTCCCGCTGTCCTTCTTCCCAGATTGGTGGGTTCTTTTGGCAGCCAGTGGGTCTCTCGGTATTCTTTGCCAGTCCCACAAGGCAGGATGGGCTCTGTGCACTCTTCTTCCATCTGCCCTGTTCAAGGTCTGACTTTTACACTCGTCTTCACTGCCGGTCCTGGCTCTTAGTGAGCCCCTAAGGAGAGGGAGCCCAGTCTTGCTCCCGTGAAGCTGCTGGTGGTTCCCAACAGGTGACCCATCTGACCACAGCCCAGTGGATAACCACTGCCCTTCAGGGCCCCTCGTGCTTAGGAGGCCATTGAAGAGTCCCCAGGGTGGGTCAAGGGCAGCCTAGTCCTCAAGGTGGCAACCTTCCTTGTCAGCTCTTGAAAGAAGTCTTGTGCTGCGTGTGGGTTCACTCAATGCCCCATTGCGTCTCGTGGCTGTTACCTCCATGAGCTCGCTTGTGCTCTGTATTACAGACGCTGGTCTTCCTGTCAACGATTCTCCCCCTCAGACTCCCCCCCCAAAAAAAGAGACAAATAAATGGGGAGTTACTGGAAGTCTGACATGGATGTGCTTCATTGTTGCTCCTGGAACTGCGCCGACTGGCCAACCCTGCGAGTCAGAATTTGCCAATAAATGACCAGAGCAGCATGGGAGGACACCACAGAGTCAGAGAGAAGCATGATCTCCCTGTCTTTGCCTTTCCCTCTCACCTACTTTTTCCCCCCCAATAATTTTACTGGGGGCTCTTACAGCTCTTATACCATCTGATGCATCCTTTGTATCAAGCACATTTGTACACATGTTTTCATCTTCATTTCCAAATATTTTCTACTTGAGCCCTTGGGATAAGTTCCTCTTTCTCCCTCCTTTTTTAAAAAAATATATCACCTATTTTCTTTACCTTTTTTTCTCATCTTTTTCACTTCTCCTCTCCCCCCCCTCCCCCACTTCCCAATGTTTGGCAAAACTTCATTCACCCCATCCGGGTGTGTGCCGGGGCACCCGCGGCACGCCCATGCCTCTCAGGCGGGTAAGAGACAGCTTCCCCCTGGCAGCACAGAGTTCACAGTCTAGTGAGGGAGACGGATGAGAACTATATAATGATAATATAATGCTATTTGTATTGTACTGCGATGAGCCACGAGGCTGCAGGAAGTCAGTGGAGGGTGGAGATGTGACAACTGTTGCCTGGGGTTTGGGGAAGCTTTTGCAAAGGAGGTGACACATTCGAATGAGGAGTAGGTTTGGAAACCTGGAAGAATCAGCAGAGAAAACAGCATTTATGAGGTTCTCAGGGGTGTGAAATAGCATGACTTATTTTAGGAATGGAAAGTGATTCCGCCTCGCTGGGGTGGCGTGTGTGAATGGAGCGGGGATGAGGGCTAGGTGGAGGGCAGGGTGGGAGACAGAGTTTGCAAGGTAGTAGGAGCTTCACCAAGGAGGGTCCTTTGCCACCGGCTGAGGAGCCTGGTTCTCGCCCTCCACATGATGGAGAGCACGGAGGAGCTACTTAGTGGTGCTGTGGATTTGTGGGTAGTAGTTAGACTGCCATGTAGCGTGTAGGAGGGACCTGAATCCAGATCCCTGTTTGGGCTGTCCTTGTGGAAGTTTCTCGTTCTCTCTCTCCTCACTCTGACAGGGCTTCCAGCCTCCTTCCCTTCCCGAATTCCTACCTCCTTTCTCTTCCTTTCCTTCTTCTGCCTTCTCTTGCCTCCCCCTCCCTCCAGGATGAACTCCAGTGCTCTTCTGGTGTTTGGAAATGTGATCTTATTTTAAAAAGAGCAGCATCCCCTCATGGAAGGGTCACAAGGAAGAGATGAGTCAACCAGGTGCAGTAGAGCACCGATGAAACACACAATAGTCCTCTGGCTCCTTGAGGCTCCCCCACCCACCCGCCCGCTATCATGACCCCAGTCCTGCTTTTCACTATGGGCTAGACCAGAGCATGTACACTGGTGCAGATAAGAGCTCAAGACACAGGAAATCCAGGAACAGGAATGGGAGTTAGTATACCAGGAGGGTAGGGGGAAGGTGAGGAGAGGAGGGGAGGAAGGGGAACCCATTGCAATGATGGACACATAGCTGTACCCCAACCCCACGGGGATGAACAACAGAAACTATGGGGAAAGGGAAACAGCAGCCGGTATAAGATATGAAAAAAATAATAATTTATGAAGGAGTCATGAGGGTTGGGGGAGGGAGGGGGAAAAAAGAGAAACGGATTCTATGGGATCAATAGAAAGTAAATACCTAGAAAATAAGGATGGCTTCATGCAATTGATGAATGAATTGTTATAAGAGCTGTAAGAGCCTTCCCCTCACACCAATAAAATGACCTTTTAATTAAATAATTTACGAAAGAGGAAGCATATTCAAGGTTCTACTGTAGCTCCTCTCGGTTTTCCTAGGGATAAGGCAGGAGGGAGTGAATCGCTTGTGGCAGTGAGGATTAAAGAATAGACAGACATCCAAGGCACACTTTCCCTAAGCAACAGGGGAGGCTAAGGTGGTCTCTCCTCGCACTCCCAGCACTGGGCCCCTGTGGGAGTTACAGAATCTGGGGTCAATTTGAGACTTAAAAGTGAAGGGGTGGAGTCTATCCTGTCAATCAGGTCGCAACTTGATAACCACACTTGGAGGCACTAAGGAGATGAATAGCTTGCTGAAAGTGGTACCCATGCTCACTCTCTGGAAGACATTACTGACAATGAGCCTGGTGGAGCTACACTAATGCAGCCAGAGCCTGGAGCTGGAGGAGAGCCACATGGAGACCCATGCCAGCACCGAGAGCCTGTCACCGCCACTGGATCTACAAGACTTTCTACCCATTGGCCTGAAATCTTTCAGTATTGGCATCAGTGCATGGGTTTCATGAGTCTGAAGAGGAATTTACAGATTTGGTACATCACAGCTAATACTGGACTTATGGATGAATAAGGACTGGGCTGGGATTTTCTTTGGTGATATTCAATTGCTCTTGTATATGAAGTTCTTTCTTAAACATGTATGAGTGGCTGTGAATTTGTTTCTCTAGTCCGCCCAGACTAACACAGTCCCCATGGCATCCTGGTTGAGTTTTCATCCCCATGGAGTGCTTCCCCTGCTTATGTTCCCTCCTTCTGACCTCAGACATCCAGTGCCCTGCCCTTAAGCCAGCCACTGCCACTCGTTGCCTGTCAACAAGAAACCAGATCCAGGTCGAACCATCTGCCAGGGCACCCATGATTGGGAGGAATGGCCAGCACACTCTTTAGGCTTGCTAATCAAGGACCTTGCTGATGCCCTTGGGCGCCTTCAAATCACCTTAGACGCACAGCAACCACAGTGACGGAGAAGAACTGCATCGTGGAGATCTCTCGCCTGTGATTCCGGTGGGAGCAACTCATGGATCTCTTCTCCCTCAGAACCATGAGGGATGGGTTCGAACCGCCAGTCTTTGGGCTGGCTAAGCATTTAACCACCATCCTACCGGCGCTCCGAAATAAAGGGAGAATGGAAGAAAAAGCTTCCGTCTCTGTCCTTCCACACCCCCCTCCCCCCAAGCCAACGACCCGCTGCCGTCCCTTGGGCTCAGAGTAGCCACAGTTGGCTATAAATCCCCTTCTTTCATTTACCCTCATTTGCATATCTGCCCACCTCCCTCACTAGACTGTGAGTACTTGAGGTCAGGGTCCATATCTCATTCATCTCTGTGCCACCCCTCCCCATCAGATTTATAGCACGGTGTCTGGCACTTGGTAGCCAGTGTGTCTAATAAATTATCTAATCAGGAGGTTCTAAAGAGAGAAGAGATGATGTTCTTCTTGGAGAGAGATTTCCCACCTCGCCAGCTGGGTTACCATCAGCACTGCTTAGGCCACAGGAACTGTGAAGGGGATTGTACACTGGGGTGGCTGGTCTCCTAATTCTCTTGGATGGTCCACATTGGCTTTTCTGAGACAAACCAGGTGCGTAGAAAATCCAGGCTACTAAAAAGCCTTGCTTCACTGGCTGGAGGACTGTAACATCGTGATTGGATCCAGATACGTGTGAAAACATAATTCCATAGGCCCAGGATATCCTGATTAAGATAAATTTCCTGTCAAGGGCACTTTGCGTCTATTCTCCTAAGGGTAAAACAGATATTATTGTGGGGCGGGGGAGGGGGGGTGGGGTGGGGCAGAGAGGTGGAGTCTTAAAGTTGATTTCTACACCTGTGACAGAATAGAACTGTCTCATAGGGATTTCTAGGCTGTCGCCTTTACTGAGGGAGCCTTGGTGGTGTGGTTAGCCAAGTCAGCAGTTCAAAACCATCAGGTACTTCTCAGGACAAAGAGGATGCTTTCTGCTTAGGTAAAGAAAGCTTTGTAATCTGGGAAGCCTATAGGGGCAGTTCCAGCGGGCCCTGCAGAGTGACTCTGAGTCATAATGGATTTCCATGGTCATGAGTTTGGAGTTTGGGAATTTTTACCAGAGCCGCTCACAGGTCTCCCCCAACTCCCCTTCTCCCCCCCACCACCCCACCCCGCCACCACACACAGACAGAGCTGTGAGTGGGTTTGAACCCCCAACCTCTTTCCCAATAGCAGCTGAACTTAAACTTTGTACCACTAGGTATGTACTAGGACCCCAGAAGCAAAGAGCTTCTTATGTGCCTTATAATCCCCCACCCCAAAGGGGTTCTCAAGGTTCCTATTACTTCCGGTGTTAATGTTTTCCATAAAAAATGTCACCAAGAACAAGGGCCTTCCCAATAGGCCCTGAGAGCAGAAATAGCTTCCCTTTCTCCACCGAACTTCCAGATACACATGAAATCAAACAGTCAACCAACAACACAGAGAAAGAACAGGCAGTGTGGTGGGGGTTGGGGGCGGGGAGCGGTTGGGGGTGATGGTGGTGGATTCTTTTGCTCCTTGGACACGATTTTTCTGAAATATTGCCTGGCTGGTGTTTTCTAAAGCTCCATCACTAACCTTCCCTCTCGCTCAAAGAAACAAACTCCAGCTCCAGGACCCCTGTGCACGTGCACCACGTCATTTCCCTACCCTCTCCACTTATCTTCCAGTGTCACTGCGGCTCCATGGGACACCCCCTCCCCCAAATCTCCCCGGCTCCCTTTCTTCATTACAGACCCAGCTGGAAGAAGCGTTCTTGCCTGCTCCGCCTGGGCCTCCGGCCCCGCTCCCTCCCTCTGAGCTGTTGATTCAACAAGACTCTTCAAATCTCACCTTAAAAGCTTCCCCTGGGTTCTCTGGTGCCATCCTCGCTCAATGCAGAAACGCTTTGGGATGCTTTGCATGAAATGTGTTATTGGCACTAAGGGGACACACAAATCAATTGTATTAAATCTGGGAGACTTTGGGTAATTTGTCTGGGAAAATGGCATTCTCCACATCTCTCACCCCCATCCACACACACACACACACACCCTTCGGAGCTGTTTGGAACAAACAACACAAATTACATAAACTGCCAAATAGCCTTTTCTCCCATTTTCCCCGCCTGCACCTTCTCATTGTGGGAATTGGCAGCGTCTCCGGTTTCGTTCTCGGGCGCTGTGCGGGTATCATTTAACTTTCTGCAAGATGGAAATACGTTGGCGGCGAGCTCTTTTTCACTTGTTCTGACCACGTCGCAAGTTTTGACCAAGTCTACATCGTGCGAGCACGATTGTTATTTAAAGACACTAGACACAAACCTGGCCGCCTTCGCCCTGGCGTCTGGAAGGGCTCCGGTGGAGGAAGAAGTGAATCGAACTCACTGGCTCTGAGCTGGCCTAGAGATGAGTGCGAGCTAATGACGGGGCTGCCCAGAGCACAGCTTTGTGACAGACGCACTGCTGATCTGGCCCGAGGGGTGGCATTTCGCAACGACTCTGAGTCTGATGAGCTGGGAAAATTATGTCATTATCATGCTCCCCTCCCGCAACAGAAACATGTTTTTGACCTTTACATTTCCTTCCGCTTTGCCACGCGCTGGCCTGGATTAAACTGTAAAATGACCCAGCGACTAGCCAGCGCATTGGCACGGCTCCACAGGAAAGGGAGCGGCAGCTCGTGCTTGAGTCCTGACACACAAAAGTTGGATAAAATACAGCAAGGACTCAGTGTGGAACAATTAAACAGTGCTAATGATCGAGGCCTGGGCTGGTGTACCGTGCCGCTCAGCGCCATTTGTCTGACTTCATTAAGGCATATGATAATGCCCTAATTATCTGTCTAAGATGTGCCCTGGATGTTACAGAGGAGAAAAAGAATAAAGAGTGGCAAACCATGAATTATCTGAAATAATCCGTATTGTTAAAGGTTGGCTCGGAGAAAGTCTGGTCACTGGCAGCTTTGTCCCTGGCCATTCATCTATTGTGAACGTAATCTTTTTTCCACTGGGTTAACATTTGTTGAAAGAATGTCCCTTCCTCTTCCCCACCATTGAAAGAGGCGTGTGTGTGTGTGTGTGTGTGTGTGTGTGTGTTTTGTCCAAGCAAAGACTTTCCATCTCTTTCTTTTATTTTGGTAACTGGACTTGCCGAGGGCCAAGAAAGCATCAGCCCGCTGTTAATTAAACAGATTTCTCCAACTGAATATTGTTCGGAGAATTTAAAATATCAACTGGTGAGTGCTTGTGAAGTGAAAATTGAAAGGATTTATCGGCTGGGACCAAAAAGTCTCAGTGCCTCACATGAAAGCCAAGAAAACTAATGAATTTCAATGTAGTCCAACGAGGGTAGCCATGCTTCTTCTCACTGGGAAACAACGATGTCTCGCAAATTAATGGAAGTAGATGATTATCTTCATCTGGCAAATCTGTCATTCTTCTATCCAGTCAGTTTGTCAGCTTCCAAGTAGGTCAGGGGAAAGAGTTGAGGAGTCGCAATAGGCTTCTTTCTTTCCAGAGAGGAGTCTGAACCCAACATGTTGAAAGAATGTCCATTCTGGGACCTCCGGGTCTTGCTGTGACTCAGCTTGATGGAGCACCTTGTGCAAAAAGTACCTGTTGGGACAGGTGCCATCAATAACCACGCTCTAGGGCTGAGCCCCGGTGGCGTAGTGTTTGTGTGCAGGACTGTGGCCCACTGGGATGGAGGTTCGATTCCAGCTCCATGGAGCAAAGACTGGGCCTCCTACTCCCACCACCTGAGGGCAGTGATGTCCCCCCCCCCAAAAAAAATAAATTAAAAAAAAATAACCATGCTCTAATCCCAAGGAGTATTGGGACTCTTCTGACATGTCCACATCTTGTCCTCTACCCTCCAGAGACCTTTCTACCAAGACGCGAGCCAAGAACACCTGTGAGCAGCCTGCCTCCCTCCCATCAGCAGGTTGCCTTTTGAACCCTAGGCCAGCTAGCCTAGCCTGTGGTAGGTCAGGAAGTCATGTTGTCATGACTCACCAGGAAGCAAGTGAATTCTCCTACCCTCTGGAGGTAATGCTTAGTGTGTCAACTCCAAAGTTTCTTTGTGGAGGCACTTGTGCCTTCTATTTGAGGCAGGCGATAGATAGCAAAGGAGGCCATCAGGGATGAAGGGCCAGGGGTGAATGCATGCACTTCTGTACATCCTTCCAGGTGATAGGCCCCAGCCTTAGAAACGTCACAGAAGCACAGCCATCACTGCTTCCCTGGCTAATTGAGCAACGAAGCCGTGTTTTCTACAGTCTCTTTGTTTTCAGTGGCGTCTTCCTAGTACTTAAAGATGGTTTGACATCTAGCCCATTAAAAATGAGCCCAGAGATGAAAGTGCTTTTTTAAGGCACTGTTTTTCCTTTTTCAGCATCTCTCATGTCTTCCTATTTCTTTTTTTTATATATCTTTTTATTCTTCCTTCCTTCCTCATTTCATACCTTTTTCCCCCTTCTGTTCTTTTTCTCTTTCCTACAGTGTTTTTCTACATGGAGTGCAAATCTAAGTATTACTGATTTTTCCCAAAATCAAAAAACCTTTCTGAATGGAATATTAAAATTTTGTGTCTTTCTTTGGAAAATAGAAAAAAGCAGTCTATTATAATAAGTCCTGTGTTTATAGTTGGAGGTGTATGTTTGGAATAATCAAGGTCTTCATTTTAAGTTCTGAGCGCCTCTCTCTCAATCTCGCTGGGATACTAATAGCCACTTCATTATCATTTTAGAGAATTCTTTGGTATTACTCATTATTAAATGTTGTTGTAAGAATTGTTTTCTCAAAGACTATTTCATTATCATCATAAAATTCATTTAATTAGCATGTTCTTAAAATTAGAGCACATTAAAAATAAAACACCGATATTTTACTAATGTTTGTTGCTTCAAAAGATACTCTTATTTTTTCCAGAAGGAAAAGCATCAAAAATGAAAGGGTATATCGTTCTTTTGACCCAGAAACCCCATTCCTAGGACGTTATCCTGAGGAAATAGCTCAGAATATGGCAAAGACTCACTACTGGAATATGAATTGCAGTGTTATTTATCATTGCTAAAGACTAGAAGCAATCTTAAGGCACCTAAATTGGGTACTGCCTCAATAAATGATGGTTCATCCATACGATAGAAAAATCACAAACCCGGCTGAGCCCCGGTGGCGTAGTGGTTGTGCGCGGGACTGCAGCCCACTGGGACAGAGGTTCAATACCAGCAGTGGGGCTGGGCCTCCTACTCCCACCACCGGAGAGCAGTGATGCCAAAAAAAAAAAAAAGAAAATCACAAACCCAGGGCTGAGCCCTGGTAGCGTAGTGGTTGAGTGGGACTGCGGCCCACTGGCTTGGTGGTTCAAATCCAGCAGCAGCTCTCCAGGAGCAAGGCCGGGCCTCCCACTCCCATCAGAGGGCAGTGATGCCCCCCCACCCAAAAAAGAAAAGAAAATCACAAACCCACTTAAAAGTATGTTGTAGAAACTTGGGATAGACATCAAAGAACACCAAGTAGAGTGGCCATTGATGTGATAACTGGAGAAGAGGGGAGTGTGTGTGGATTGGCATCTCCAATTTTAAATCACGGTGTCTTCATGTGTTGAGTTTGACAATTTCCCCTTGCTTGGCTCATCTTTGAGGTCTTCCCTGCTCCTTAAAATGCTTGATCCATCTATGAACTGCTGTTACCTGGGGGACAGCATTCCCATAAACCTGCAGCAAAGCTTCAACCGTTCTATCAAGGTGGCCACAATTTTGCTCACATTTTTTATATTCACCCAGACCTCAAAAATCATCTCTTCCAATGGCACAAAAATTACTGCTTTTTGTGAAGACACCCCAATAAAATCAAGGCAAGTATACTCCTGAGAGAGCTCATCTGCCGCCAGCCATGAACTCCAGACACCCCCCGACATGCTCGTCTGGAATAAACCCTTGCATGTGGGGATGAGACCCTCAGTCGCAACACTTTCCCGTGTACCCTGGGACACTTGCCCACCAGAATTTAAACTCTTTCAAGGCAAGGATTCGTATCTGTCCCTTTTTCCTCTCCTTTCACTGTCATATCACTCAGCACTGGGCAGTGTCTAATACCTGAAGTATTCGTTACACATGTAATGAAGAGATCCCTCCCCTGAGCTCTGGTGGTGAGGTGGTTACCCACTGGGATGCTAACCAAAAGGTCTGATGTTTGAAACCACCAGCTGCTCTGCAGGGGAAAGAGGGGGCTTACTTCTCTCATTAAAGTTCAAGTTTTGGAAACCCACAGGGGTAGTTCTGCCCTGTCCGATAGCATTGCTGTGTGTCCCCTTCCACTTGATGGTGATGAGTTTACCTCTTCATTGTATCAAAATCTCCCAGCAGTCAGTCCACAAAGGGGTCCTGATCACGCATGTGTCAGGTACGTGTTGGATGCTAAGATCAGAAAACTGAGGCTGTTTGTTCCGACAATGATTTACCCGCCTGGGAAGCAGGACGCTATGAGTTGGAGTCACTCAGAGGCCAATGGGTTGGGTTTATTCCACTAGCAAGCTGAGTGGAGCTTGCCTTAGAGCGGGACCAATCACACAAGGCCCTGTCATTAGTACTGATGACTGGACCCCAAGTCCAGGGGACTCACAAAGATAGGAGACAGAGGTGTGCATGTTGCTGGGGATTTCAACTGATGGTGTCTATCTGCTTGTAGATCCTCACGAAAAATTTGAAATCTGTTTCCAGATCACTTGGGATGATTTCCACCAGCTATCAGAGGGGGGCGAGCTCAGTTCTTGGGAGAGGTTAATGAATGCCCAACACTGTCAGGACTCAACCTCGAGGCAGCCCACCGCCACCCGGTCTAACATCGTGCAGCCCTGTGGGACAGAGTAGAACTACCCTCCCCCACCTCCACCCAGGTACCCTGGTGGCACTGGGGGTTAGGCTTTGGGCTGCTAACAGGGAGATCAGCGGTTCAAATGCACCAGCCCCTCCAAGCGAGAAAGATGAGGCCAAAAGCTGTCCAGTCACAGAAAGAGCAGTTCTGCTCTGTCTTATAGGGTCACTGTCAGTGGGAATCCCCTCGATCCATTGATCCTTACAGAAGCAGACTGCCACCCCTTCCTCCCACAGGGTGGCTCGTAGGTTTGAACCACTGATCTTTGGGTTAGCAGCTGAGCACTTAACAGTTGTGCCATTGGGGTTCCTTATAGAAGGCACAACGGAGATTAAAACTTTCAGGAAATCTACTTGGTGAAGATTGCCATTCTCCCAGGCTGTTTTGTTGTTGTTGTTGTTTTGTTTTATTTTGTTAATTTTTTCTTCCCCTTCTCATTCTTTTTTCTTTTTCTTTTTTCTTTGTATTAAAAGATCATTTTACTGGGGGGTGGGGGGTGTAAGGCTCTTATAACCATCTATACATCAGTCGCATCAAACATATCCGTGTGCTGTTGTAATTGAAGGCCCTGGGTAAGGAGGCCCTGGGTTTTGCACAGCAGAAAGCATCCTTAGCACCTAAAGGAAAGGTTGGCCCTCTGGGGCCACCTCGAGGTGCCCCGGAAGAAAGGCCTGGTCATCTCAGTACAGAAGCAGCCAGGGAAACCTAAGGAAGCATCGTTTGAGGCTGGCACACATGACACGGGAAATGAGCGGCCTAAAGCAAGGGCTTTGGTTCCTATTGTCTTTATCATTTTTGCCCATGGCAAGCCATACACCATCGATACATCAAATTACCAGAGGTCAGGGGCAAGACAGGGCCTTTGACCCCCACCATCAATCCATCAATCAGAGACCACTAGGCGGTGCTGTCTAAGCTGACCTCGATATAACTATACGAGTAACCACACTGGCCCCAAACAGGGCTCTCGTGACTTCTTCGCCACCAGGATCTCACTGTGGTGACAAAGAGCTTGCCCCCACACCACAGGCCAGGGCCCGGCACGACCTGAGCGCTCGTGAAGAGCAGGGTTCATGCTGTGGCTGCCAAACAAAAGGTTGGCAGTTCAGCTCCCCACAGACACATCCCAAAGAAAGGTACAGTGGTCTGCTTTAGAAAGACAAGCCCTGGGAAACCCTATAGAGCCCAATTCTGCTCTGACACACATGGTGTCTCCGCGAGTCAGAATCGACTTGAAGGCATCGGAGAGCCACTCATGACATAGTATGCAAAGAGTTCTCACATGTTCGTTAAGCAGGCACGTTCACACCAATGAACACAGGCACACACGTGTGGTGAAGTTGTGAATTTACTCACCAGAATACGAGCAATTTCTAGTGTCAGGGGGAAATGTGGGACGAAGTTTAAAATCATAAAAGAGACCGGACTTACCCATTGGAAAGAGACCGGTGGGACCCCGAAGACGATGGCCTGCAGTCACCCTCAGGTCTGGAATTGACTGCACTCCCCCAGAATCAGCTAAGTCTTTGAGATCACGAGGACAATGTTCACAGGAAGACAGGGCGTTGAGGAGAAGGGAGCATTGGAAACGGAGACTCCGGGAGGATGTGGAATACCTGATGGGACAGGCAGGGGATTGCCGGCGAGCAGGGGTGATGAATGTGTCAGTGTTGAAATCACAATTAATGAGCTGCTCTCTAAACCTTTACCTAAGTCATTCGACAATTTCACGTGTTTCCATTTTTTATGGTATATAAGTTTCTGATATGAAAGAACAAACACCTAACCTAACTTTTCAAACTATCCGTTGTTTACAGTCACCAAAATACACCTTCCATACCCCCATTTGGGAAAATCTGTTAGTTTTAAAGCAACCTGCCATTTTGGGTTGCTACTTCCATATTAACTAGATTTCCCCTACCCGACCCCCACGCCCCCTTAACTGTGTGAAGGTCTTTTGTGGTGATCTAATGAAATTAATTCATTGAAAAGCCTGCTGTGTGTTTCCTATAAGTTTTCCCTGATATTGAAGCTTACACGTATTATAGTTGGCTGCTGTATTAATTTGTTTAATTTCTATAAACACAGAGTGGAAGCGGCTTGATCTTTGCATGCAACTTTATGCAAATATATACAAAGTATATGCACGCTATGCCCCATTTTAAGTACAGATATTACACCTCTGCGTTTTACACTTCAGAGGGAAATGTGTATTTGGAGAGTTCGGGTAGAAATGTCACTTTCCTCTTCCTGATTAACATTAGCCTTCAGGAGGGGTACAAATGAGTTCTTATCATTATTCCGCCACCCTCGGGGTGCTCCTCACATTCCCTGCAGTTGTAGCTGCGTCCGAAGGAGAAAGTGTCTGGAGCGCGCGCAGATCAAATGGGTCTTGTACGTCTGCTTTCTCAGACTCCTACCCATCTGAAACTCAATTCGTTCCATCCTCCCGTTTCCAGTATGAAAACCCCAAATCAAATTCGCAGCCAGAGTGTCGATTCCAGCAATGCTAGAAGGCACCTGTCGGGCTCTCCCTGGGGGTTTCCCCTAACTCTATAGGGGACAGAAAGTCTCATCTCTTTCTTGGGGAGGGGCTGGTGTTTTCTAACTGCCGACTTTGCCAGTAGTGGCCTGACACACACCCACGATGCCACCACACACACACACACACACACACACACACATTCTGTGCTGACTCAAGGCAACCCCCTGCGGGTTTCAGAGACTGTGCCGGCTTACGGTACTAGGAAGCCCAGTCTTTCTCCCCAGGAGCTGCTGAGGGTTTCAAACTGCTGACCCTCTGGATCGCAGCCGAAAGCCTAACCGCTACACCAACAGGGTGCCTTTGTTCCGGTAAAGGAGAAACAGATGCCCACACAGTAAAATGACCAGTATCTGGAGCAAAGGCAAGGAGCCCTGGTGGAGTCGTGGCTAACGCACTCTGCTGCCAGCCCAAAGGTCGGCCACTCCAACCCACCAGCGGTCTTGCAGGAGACAGGGGAGGCGGCCTGCTCCCAGGAAGATTCGCAGCCGTGGCAGCTCTCCTCTGCACTAGAATGCCAGCGTCCACTTTTGGCCAGAAGCAACTGCACCGTGACGATGGGTTGGGTTTGGGGTCGGCAAGCTGCAAGAGTGACGCTTCTTCCTTGCCAATGATAAAACTCCTAATAAATCAATGTCCAAGATAATTATTCTAATAGCGGAGAAGAGATTTTTCTGCAGGATAAAACCAAAGGCTTGGATAAGGAAAGAAGTGGGGGGAGGGGAAGACTTTGGTTGTTGTTTTTGCAGCTTGTTAGCTTCGTCCTTGGACGTTCTGTGGTTTCTTGTCCATCACACCAGCCGTGGAAGCCCAGTGATGCAGGGGGCTGTATGGGGGCACTCCCAGGTGTTCCCAGGAAGCAGAGGCATTTTGCTCCCACTGAGATCTCTGGCCTCAGCAGTTCACAGAGGCAGCCCTGCTCTGTCCAGAGGTTGCTGAGCCCGAGGGGACTCCAGGGCAGTGAGTTTGGTTTTGAGTTCACACAACCATCGGCCTCAGGAACCTGGCAAGGGAGTCCTGTTGCTGCTATGTGTGGCCCTGTGTGTGCAAGGGCCACGGAGAGTGTGTGGGGGCAAACCATAGAGACGCCGCCATCCACAGAGCACTGGCCCCCAAGAGACGGTGCAAGCCTTATCGCTTTATACGACTGACGCCACATGGGGCTTCTGAAACCACCTCTGGTTAGAATACCTGAGTTTGTCAAGGGTAAAAAAAAACAAAACACGTGACCCGCAGAAAGTGGGAGTCATCTTGCAAAGTGTGAGGCATGAGGCCCTCTTATAAGAATGGGAGTCTCCCCTCGACTGAAACGCTGGCTGGAAATGTTTGATTGGGAAGGAATTTTGTTTCCTGCTGGGGGTAGTTGATTGGAGGTTTGTCTGCAAGCGATTGGCGACTCTTACCTAGATGCGATTTTTACCTTTTCATTTGATATTTTCTGAATCCATAAAGGCCCCGAGAGGGACAGGAGCAGTGGGTGCTCATGGATAGGTAAACATCCAGACAGGTGCATTTGCTGTGTGACTCCTGGCTGTATGAGTCATCGGGCCAGATTGGAATAGTTAATGCCACCCTCAGAAAGAACAATGTGCTCTGGTCTCTAAAGGAGGCTGGGAGCATATACGCTGTTACAAAGCATAACCTTCGGGACACACGCAGAGCGCCACAGAAGGGCAATGCGCTGCACATAGGGCAGAGAACTCGCTCCAATCAGTCCTCCGCCTGTGAACACACCGAGTAATGGCTCTGCGGCCACCTTCAAAGGCCCACCCACATTGCGACATGGTGATTCATCAGAGTAGCCTCTTTTGTGCTTCTGTTACCCAGCATGCCCTGGCACCCAAGCCAAGAGGAATAAAAGGCTGAGGTCAAAGGAGCTCTGGTTGGCTATAAAACTAGGAGAAGGGAAGAAGTTAAAAAAGAAAGAAAGAAATGCCACATAAAACTAGGCACTCTGCATCTAGGCACTCTGCAGATTCTCTTCAGCACTCAACTTCACAGCCACCAGTCTTGGACAGAGCAAGCCCTGGTAGTGCAGCAGCTAAAATGCTCTGCTGCTGACAGAAAGGTGGGCAGTCGGAGAACAGAGTCCTGAGAACAGAGTTGCCAGTCAGCCCCCCTGATGGGTCACTGTCTTGGAAACCCTGTGGAGCAGTTTGATTTTGGCCTGCAGCAGCTGTTCTCAACCTGTGGGTCATGACCCCTTTGGGGGGTGGGGTTGAACAACCCTTTCACAGAGGTCACCTGATTCATCACAGTAGTAAAATGACAGTGACGAAGTATCAACGAAAATGATTTTATGGTTTGGGGGAGTCACCACCACACGAGGAACTGTACGAAAGGGTCGTGGCCTGAGGAAGGAGGAGAACCATTGGCCTAGAGGGTCGTTATACGTGAACTCAACAGCACTGGGCTTCATTATTGAGGGACGGGGGGGGGGAGATAAAAGAGGTGGTTAGTGGTATGTCTTTTTAAATTAGCTGCCAGGCATTGAAAACTGAAAAGCTGATTTTATAGCTCATTGAAGTTCTAAGGAATGCATCCCATTTAATTAAGATATTTCTTCACATGGGGTTTTAAAATATTTATAATGCTTCACAGACTATCAACAGCTGAACTTCACCAAATAACAGGGATGAGGGGGATGTTGGCCTCTAGATAGTAAAGAATCAGCCCTCAATATAATAGACTGATTTCACAATCAGCCCTCAATATAATAGGCTATTTTCACACACGCGCACACCACTTGCAAATAAAAATCTTCAGCTTAACAAAACAAAAAGTGGGGGATGGGAAGAAAAAACAAGTAAGAGGGTGGGGTGGGAGTATTACCTATTAGGAAGAGTAGTACTTCCAAAGCACAGCAAGTATTTAATTAAAGCTGATTTTACCAAAAAAAATAATAAAAAGCTGATTTTACATGTGCCGTCACATGGATTCCATCACAGGAAAGAGCTTACCAGCTGGGAGTAGAGGTGTACGATGGAGAAGACAGAGCGTGGGAATGGGTGGCAGGAGAGTTCTGGAGTTCAGACCCTTCTATGCTGTGCACACCCTCCCTTTTGGTCATATGCCTGCTCTGTATTCCAGTTCACCTACCTAATCATCTACAACAGAGTTTCCCGAGTGTATCTGGATCGATGACTCCTTTTTCAGAAGAACAAACAGACAAAACGGTCTTTGTATTATAGCCCATTGTGGTAGTTACATAATCTGGTGTCAATGTGGGACTTGAGAGGATTAGGAGTGAAGGGGTGGACACTGGTCTGTCAATCAGGTTGTAGTCAATGAGACCTCTGTGTGGGCCTGGTCTCCCCCTCAGGATTCTGGGAATTCCTGTGTTATCCTCCTTAGAGGCAGGAAACATGTTCTTTCTCTGCTCACTCCCTGAGAGTTGCTCTACTGACAAAACACATGGCACTAGGTGGACAGACCCTATGCTCAGGAGCCATGGGGAGACCCCTGCCAGTGCTGATGCTTCTACTGCCACTGGACCCATAAGACTTCACATCCACTGGCCTGTGATCTTCCTACATTTGGCATCATGACATGTGCTTCGCTCGTCTGAAGAGGACTTTATATATTGATATCAGACATATGGGCTAATGTTGGATTTATGGGTTTGGACTGGCCTGGCCTTGGTATTTTCTCAATATTCAACTGCATGTTGAATATTACATATATGTATATATATATGTATATATATATATCTAGTACCCAGATTTATACACCCATAATCCAGTATATGCCTTTGCACCCCCCCTGGAGCATTTTAGCACCCCCATGCAGAGGTATCACCCACATTGGGAAACATTGACCATGAAAAACAGCTGCAGAACCCTAAACTTTCACAGTGAACAGTTTGGAGCATACGGTCTCCCACCAGGGAAAACAGAGACACAGGAGTTTGCTGTGTAACTCTCTCAAACTCAGACCCAGACTCACTGTCATCAGTTATTGCTGACTTGTGGTGACACTATCCACCAGGGAAGAACTGCCGGTGAGCGTCCTGTTTTCTTTATGGGAGTAGAAACCACCCCCTCTTCTCCCTAGGAGCAGCTGGGGGTTTGGCCTTGCTGACTTATGATTAGCAGACCAATGAGTAACCTCTCCACCATCAGGGCACCTATGACTCTACAATGTAAGAAAAAAGTAAGTGGCTGTAAGAGTCTTTATGGGGTTCCATTTTCACTTGACTAGTGGTTTGCATCTTCCCAGTGTCACTGCAGAAGAAATAGGCTTGTGAATAGCTTCCATGAATGTTACAGCCAAAAACCTCTGGTGCCGTTCTTAAGAAACACCGGGGGTCCTGAAGTCAGAAGTTAATGACAAAAACCAAACCCAAGGTCAAAGTGCGTGACTGTGGCTTTAGAATGATTTAGATTATCTACTTTGTGGCAAGGAAATCATCACAGTATCGAGACATCCAGGGCCTCCCTCTCTTATGGGGATCCCTTTGCAACAGATGCAAGTTAGAATTCAGAGATGTTATGGAATTGTAAGTTCAGAGAATTGTAAGTCAGGGTATACATCAGAAATGACAAAGGATATCCCTAGGAATCGGGGCAGCACACCATTGTTGAACACCTTTGGAGCTGGTGGTGAAACTTGGACCTGTTTCTGTGAGGTGGGCTACAGAAAAAATGATCTGTCATCTCATGTCAAGTCATGCGGTGTTTTGCTGCCAAGTGAGCTATGAAATAACTTCCACTTTTTTTAAAAAAAAATTCAGAATTGTGATTAAACGGGCCGTTGGGGACATAGATTCGATTTTTCAGAACATGATCACAGACCCATGCCAAAATCTCTGTCAAAGATGTACTAATGTGAGTAAAACAGATGGTCATCCCTGTTAGACCATGTGCAGCTGAGGGTCTGCAAGATGAAGTGATTTGTGACTAGTTATTGGTAGAAAGGGCACAAAAAGTTAGCTGTCGGATGGTCAAACAGTGGGAAGAATACTAAAACTTCACTCCAAAACTGTCCTCAAGCTCCTCAAGGGAAAGGTAAGGATGGCCTGGTCCTGGGACTTCCATTAATACTCACCTTAATGGTGATCAAATGTCAGCCCTATCCTAAATGCCATGTGTCGTCTTACATGTGCAGACACAATGCTTAAATACCTCTCCAGAAAAAGGCACCAGGTCAGACCAGATCAGATACATTCACAGACACTCATGTATGTGTAAAAGGGCATGTTACATCATAGAGCAGTTGCATATTGAGAAAACAACCCAGTCTAGTACAGATCAAGTCCATAAGTCCGACATTAGCCCAGATGTCTGATACCAGTCTACGAATTCCTCCTCAGAGACATGCAACACATGCAATGATGCTGAATGCAGGAAGATTGCAGGCTGGTGGGTGCAAAGTCTTATGGACCCACGAGCAGTGGAAGCATCTCGGCACAGGCATGGGTCTCCAGATGGTTCCTCTGAGTGAGGCTCCTCAACAGGAAGGTGGAGGAAAGAGAGAGTGTGGCCCACCTTCAGGAGAAAGAGAGGAAGTTCCCAGAATCCTCATGAGAAGGCCATGTCCTCAAGGAGGCATCATCCGGCTGTGACCTGATTGACAGGCTAGACTCCACCCCTTCACTTATTTATTTCAAGTTGACATGAAATGATGTAACGACCATAGGCACTATTCTATTATTTCTTTGAAAGTGACACTATGTCCCTGTACTTCTTCATAACGTCTAAGTTGAGGAGCATAGAACAGAGAGTCTTGTTGTCTGCGCACCGAGTGCCAGTTCCCTACTTCCATTAGACTGCTAAAAACTGAGAGCAAGATGGTGGAGGGGCGGGGGTGGGGGTGGGGAGGTAAAGAGTAACTAAGGAGAGGAAACTGACAAGGTGCCACAGCCAAGATGTCAAGATCAAGCTCATCAGAGCCTTAGTCTTATGGGCAATAGGTGCCCTGAGATGATTTGATGAGAAGGACCTTTGAGACCTATGGTCTTCCCCTTAAAAGCCCATGGGCACCATCAAGTCATGAGAGAAACATGCCAGACAGAAATCAAGGGGCAACCCACAAAACATTGGACCAGAACTTCTTAAGCCTTCAAGATCATCAAGAGCCCGGGAAGTCTGAGAAGCTCTCAGAGTCTCAAAGGAGACCTGGTTGGCTCAATGGGAATCTTGGTACAGAAAATAAGGACCTTAGTTTGTTTTTTTAAGGTGAGGAGAGGAGGAAAGGAAGGGGGGAACCGATCACAATGATCAACACATGGCCGCCACCACCATCAGGGGGGCGAACAACAGAAACCATGGAGGAAGGGGACCGGCGGTCAGTGTAAGATATAAAAATAATAATATCTATAATTTGTCAGGTTTCAACCGAGGAGGGGAGGAGGGAGGGACAAAGAAGGAGCTAATACCACAGGCTCTAAGAGAAAGCAAATAGTTAGAAAATAATGATGGCAACATATGTACAAAAATGCTTGATATAATTGATGTATGGGTTGTTATAAGAGCTGTGGAGACTCCCCAAGAAAATGATCTTTTAATTAAAATTAAAAACAGAGAAGAAAATGTATGTAAAAGAACTTTCAGAGAATGTAAGTGGCGAGAGTGACAATACTGGGAAGGTGAAGGGAAGGTGGGGTAGAAAGAAGACACCAATTATAAGGATCTACATATAACCTCCTTCCTGGGGTACAGACAACAAGGAAGTGAGTGAAGGGAGACATAGGACAGTGTATGATATGATAAAATAATAATAGTTTATAAATTATCAAGGGTTCATGAGGGAGGGAGGGGGAAAATAATGGGCTGATACCAAAGGCTTAAGTAGAAAGAAATGTTTTGAGCATGATGATGGCAACAAATGTACAAATGTGCTTTGCCTACAATAGATGTATTTATGGATTGTGATAAGAGTTGTATGAGCCCCCAATAAAATGATTTAAAAAAAAAGGGAGAATGTAAGTGGGACACATCTCCAACCCATGACATTGAAAGTTCTAGATATTTCATATAATCAGGATCATACAACAATTATCCTATGTGGCTCTTTCACTGAACATGCCATTTTCAGGGTTTATATATGTCCTAACATGAGTGGAGACTTCTTTACCTCCCCCTTATGCATGCGTATCTATGCTATTAAATTATAGGCCACATTGGGTTTAGGACTTCATGTATCAATGGATATGCTGGTTATTTCCATCTTTGTCCTGTCTCTGGTGCTGCTACAGTAAGCACTGGTATAGAAGTATCTCTCTGTGTGCCTGCTTTTAATTCTTTGGGGTAGATGATAGAAGTGGAAGTGTCAGGTCATGTTTAGCTTTACACCTTCTTTCTGGTGTTGATTATAATATTGCCCCTTTTCCTTGTTCATTGTTGGTATATATATATATATATATATATATATATATATATATATATATATATTACACACACACATATATATATATACACATAATGAAACATCTGCCACTTCAACATTGTTTTCCATGTATAATTCAGTACCATAATCATGTTCAGCATTCCTGGGCAGCCATAGTCACTATTGGACTTTAATCTCTTTAGACCTTAAAAAAAAAACTTTCAGACTTAATCTCTTCTGTCAGCCTGCTGAGCCTTCTTGTCCCTCAATGGGGGATTTTCTTTAGTCAGACCCAAGATAGAGTCATGTAGCATAGTATTATGTCACTTGGTTTCTCTGAGGTCAGGTGTCATAACCCAGTGCTTTCTAAAGCTGTGAACTTGCTGACCGGCCCTTTCAAAAAGACATCCCTGCAGCCCCATGCTGGGGAAGCTGTGTGAGCACAGAGCCCTGCCTAGCATTGCAGGATCATACATGTACACAAGACCAGTCAGGTTTTGTGTGTGGCTTGGAGAATGTGGAGGTGTTCCTTATCTAAGGCCATTTAGGCTTCCCCTTGAGAGCCTCCTCGTGACTATAATAGGGCCCTTCAGGCCTTCCGCTTTCTAGTGAGCAATGGAGCTTGCAGCTAGACAGCTCTCTGTCAAGACAGACTGCACGCCATGTCTGTCTTGTCGGACCAACAAAGTAACTGAGACAGAGGGGAAGGGTCAGCAATGTATCAGCAACAATGAGGTGAATGGTGACCCTCCTTTCTGTTTCTCTGGAAAGTTTGATGTTTCCATTTCAAAGAGGGAAGCTTCACTCTCCTGTCACTTGGATTGGCAGGACAAGGGAAAGGTTAAAGGGATTACAACTTTCCAAAAGAGATGCTTTCGGTCCCAAAAGAAGATTTCAAAGTATAGTTAGCCTTGTTCTCTATCCATTTCTCTTTGTTTCACATCCCTTGAACCAGGGGAATAAGCAGTGAAAACACACACACACACACACACACACACAGCAGTTACCATCCAGGCAACTAGCTCTGAAGTCCCTCCTTGGCTCTTTTACATCATCAGACCATCTTTTTTCTTTTGCATACCATGTATCCTCCAGGCCCTGCTACACTATTCCCTCTGCTTTGAAGTCTTCATTGATCTCAATCCATCTCTCTATCATCTACCTGAAAAGGTATTTCTCCATTGGGTTTTTCTCTCGTCCCAACATCCCCTCAATACATCTTTATCACATTGCATTGCAATGATTTCTCTGCCAGGGCTTCCTCGTCTGGTGGACTGGGGAGTTCTTGACTGTCGCATCTTTCTATTCCCTGCACCTACCTCATACTTGGCAAAGATGAGGTGTTCAATTCTTCTTTTGTTGGGTAAATAAATGAAGGCGTGCAGGGGGCCACAATTATAAGTAGAGTCCAGGAATTATGATTGTGTTAGGCACTGTTCTTGAGAGAGATACCCACCCCCCTTAAACTTGGAAAATGTGGCATGATTGGTCGAAGGCTGCGTGTGGCCTTCCAATTGCTCTTTGCCCAGCTTTGAACCCAAAGTGGGTGTGTACACACTTCTTTTCTTTTCTTTTACCCTAACCCTATTTTTTTCTTTTCTTTTTTTAAAATCCTAACCCTATGTACACACTTCTTGATGCTTAAGGACAGCCCCCAGAAGGTTTAAGGAAGGGTCCTGCTTCACTAATTGAAAGAACAAAGCATCTGATATTTCCCTTTTCTTCTCTGCATCTTAAGCATCTTTCTATGGCCAGTGCCTAGTTTAGTATCTGACCCAGAGGTGCTCAGCATATAATTGCTGATTGGATGAATAAATACTACTGGCAGCCACTGACGGAAAGTCCAGCACTGTCTGGAATGTGGATGTAAGGACTGGTGCTGCAGAAGCCATCTCACTACCATCTGCACTTCTCACATATCTACATTGGCCTGCTGACCCAACATTGAACAACCATCCATCTCCAGACTTCTTATGATGTAACTTCAATTTCTGTTCATCAGGATCTTATCAAACTCGATGGGCTCATCTTCCTGCTCATCCGACATTGTCCCACTGTTATTCAGAAGATTTTCAGACAACGAAAGCCCAATGGATCACGGTGGGCCCACAGCCTTGGCAAGAAGTTGCCATGAGTTGGTGACCACCATGTTGGTAGCCAACGACAAACTACTAAGTTACTGTGTGTGATTTCTACCAGACACCAGACATGACACCGTGATCGCCTCACCCAAATCTCCTAATCTTTTCCTCTGATCTGATAAGTGGTGGTAGAGTTTTACATCTGATAAGTACTGGCAGGGTTGTCCTTACAAAACCTTCTGGAATTTGATTTCTTCATGCAATATACCATCAAGGAAGGCTTAGAAGAGAGAGATATAAGGGATGAGGGGTGCGATAATCCTCAAACAGATGTGCTCATCCTGACCCTGTCAGGATGAAGAAAAGAGGAAGCAAGAAAGAGCTGGATGGAAGCCATAGATCAAGCCCGTGTGAAGCTGTCAGACCATACGGACCCACTGGACAAGAACTGGCAGATTGTTTCAGGCTGTTGAAGCTGTCAGAGCATAACATTTCTGGGATCTCTCTCTCTCTCTCTCTCTCTCTCTCTCTCTCTCTCTCTCTCTCTCTCTCCAGACTGGAAATATAATTCTAAACACAGTTGTCATCATTGTCTTTATCTTTGGGTCCTTAACAAAGAAAAGCAAGAGGGTCTCACCTTTTCCCACCAGGCTTACCGAGAGATCTCCATGGGGGAGGAGCTCTTTGTGGATGAGATGGACAGGATGAAGGGTGCTGAGAGCAGTGCTACCTGAAATTCAGGCCTCTGCAATGGACTTCCAGGCCAACCTTCCTCAATCCTCACAGATGCAACTGGGAGGTCATACGGAGGGTCTGTGTTCTCGTACCCAGTATGGTTCAGAACAGGGCAGAACAGCAGACAGGAAACTGACCGTGATCCGTGAGGATTCTTAAACTCCCTGCTTTGGGTAGGGCAACAAATAATGAGAAGAGATAGGTAGGGATGGCAGGACTTGTTAACTATAAGAAAATGGGACCTACAATAGCTGTGATATGAGCACCACGCAGATGGATCTAGGTCTTACAAGACTGCGCTCAAGCATGTTTGTAACAAGAGCAACAATAAAAATGAAATGGGAATTGGTTCTCATGAAAACATTATCATGCTAAAAATATCTATTCTTCTTCATGGCCTATTTTTCCTTCAGGACAATGAAATAGAAGTGGTAGTAGGTTGGAGGGATTCCAATGGAGGAACTAAGGGCAAGAGAAAAACAGATTTGCAAAGGAGAGCAATGTAAGTGGATCTCTACTACACTTGAAGATGTGGAGACCCTGGATGGTTCAAATGATTAAGTGCTCAACTACCAATTGCCAATTTAGCAAGTCACATCCCTCCCAGAGGCACCTCAGAAGAAAGGTCTGGTGATTTGCTTCCTAAAAAATGGTCAGTGACGAACCAGTCGGGATGCAGTATAGTATTAATGAAATATACAACTTTCCTCTAGTTCTTTAATGCTTCCTTCTCCCCATCATCATCTCAGTTCTACCTTACAAATCTGGCTAGACCAGAGGATGTACACTGGTACAGATCAAAGCTAGAAACACAGGGAATCCAGGAGAGATAAACCCCTTAGGTCCAATAATGAGAATAGCGATATGAAGAGGGGAAAGGGAAAGTGGGGAGAGAGGGGGGAACTGATCACAATGATTTACATATAACACACACACATACCCTGCTCCCAGGGGCATGAACAGTAGGAAAGTGAGTGAAGGGAGACAGCAGTTAGTGTAAGACATGAAAGAAATAATGATAAATTGTCAAGGTTGAGGGAGGGAGGGAAGGAGAGAGGGTGGGGAAGGGAGGGGAAAAAAACCGAGGAACTGATACCAAGGGTTCAAGTAGAAAGAAAATGTTTCAAAAATGAAGACAACATGTGTTCAAAAGTGCTTGACATATGAATGCATGGATTGTTATCAGAGCTCTAAGAGCCCCTAATAAAATGATTAAAGAAAACAAAAACCAAACAGTCAGACACAGAAAACCCTGGGGTGATCTATAGTCTCACCCCCATGGGTCTCATGATGGCAACTGGGGTGGTTTGGGGCATAGAGGTGACAACAACTGGTAAGGTCTCATCACCTTGCTTTTCAGAATCACTCTGTAGGGTGTGCTGCACATCCCATGTCCAATCATTGTCTTAACTTTGGCTAGCATTCCCTCTGAAAAGGGAGCACTTCTTAACAATAAAACAAACCCAAACAAGAGATGCTCTCCTGCCATTCCAGATAGTTCTTTCTTCTTCTTTCCCATGAAGGAAGACAATTATCGAAATGGTTCTTGCCTGGACCAGAAATGTGTTCTCCTCTCCTTTCACCAATCTCCTCCGGATCCTCCGCTTTTAAAATTAACATCACTTTAACTGGTCTGTGACAAAGAATAGTAGTGAGAGAGCTGACCCAATGGAACTTGATTTTCTGATTCATTAGAGGTGGGGGTGGGGATGGGGGACTGAGTAACTCTGTACACACAATTTAAAATTAGCTGGAGCCGAGGCGTCGCTGAGCCGCTTTGAAAGCGGTGTTAACATTTAGGACGCCGTGAGCATTAACTCGGGAGTTTGCTCCCCACTGGGGAGCTCTGTGGACCAATTTGCTTAAATTCAGAGACTAAAATACCTTTTTTGAAATGTCAAACTGTGTGGGATGTAAAGAAAAAGAGCAAGGTAAATGCAATTAGCAAAAATAGAAAATTGTGGAAAGTGAAATTTTGGCATTTGTATCATGACCTCATGTCGAGATAAGTAGGGCTGTAAGTCGACTGAGCGTAAGTTCTTCAAGGCCCGACCCTGCCGTCAGGCCCAAGCAGCTGCGAGGTGTTGGCCAGCACAGTCTGCCCTGCAAGGTTCCTGAGCGGTGGTGGCATTGTCCAGGAACCTGAGCACAGGATGTTGAAAGTCCAGGGCATAATAATGGAGGCATTTTTTCGCCGATGTTCCTCTTAAGTTGTGATGAATAGCATTCCCAAGTATATGTAGTTGATGAGACAAAATGAGCATATTGAAATCAGCATTCACAGAGACACAGTGATTGACTAGGCGGATGCTGTGACATGCTTGTGAGGGCTTCTGTTGGGTTTCTTGCTTTTCCTGACAAATAAAAGTGTCTCACATCTTCCTACCTCAACTCTGTCCAGGTGGCCCTTACACCACTGAATGGACCCCTCTGAGGGTAGCAATCAAGAAGAATTTCATCCACTGAATCCTATCAATAACATCTATTCATTGCATAATAACCATAAGGAAAATTATCACCATGTCCCAATGTGGTAGTTACACAATCTGGTGTCAATTTGAGGCTTGAGAGGCTTGAGAGTGAAGGGGTGGAGTCCAGTCTGTCAATCAGGTCGTAGTAGCCAGTGAGGCCTCTGTGCAGGCATGGCTTCTCCTGAGAATTCAGGGAACTCATATATTCCCTCCTTGGAGGTAGAAGACACACTCTCAGTTCACTCCTCGAGAGACACTCTACTGACCAGACACATGGCAGCATGCTGATAGACCCATGCCCTGGGAATCGGAAGAACCACATGGACACTCCTGCCAGCACTGAGATGTTTCTACTGCCGTTGGATCCACACGGTTTCTCACTCACTGGCCTGTGGTGGTCCTGAATTCAGCGTCATTACATGTGTTTTGTGAGTCTGAAAAGGACTTTACAGATTGGTATCAGACATAGGGGCTAATATCGGACTTATGGACTTGATCTGGACTAGACTGGGACGTTTTCTCAATTTTCAACTGCTCTTGTATATAAACCTCTTTCTCATACACGAGTCTTCCTGAATTTGTTTCTCTAGTCCACCCAGACTAGCACAACCAAATAAAAGGCTATGGGGAGCATGCTGGGCAGAGTGTCCAGAGATTTTTAAATATACTTCCCATTCAAGGATCTCATCCTCAGAAAGCACTGGGTTGACAATGGATTGATAATACAGAGGTCTACTCAACAAGGCCATCCAGCAGTTATTTATAATTATGAGCACTTAGAACCACCACAAGTTTTAGCACCATGAAAATAATAATTTGTACGTGTATGCATTCAAATGAAAATAATATTACTCAGTATGTTCTGTTTTATAACTCTTTATTTCCTTTAAGCGTTTATTATATCATTTTTAATAACTGTCAGATTATTTTATGGCCTGAGCATATTGTAATTTATTTTATTAGTCCTCTGGTGCTAAAACGGTTGTTTTTTTTTTTAAGATCATTTTATTGGGGCCTCTTACAGTTCTTGTAACAATCTATACATCAATTGCATCAAATATATTTGTATGTCTATATGTGGTTTGAAAAGTGGAGTTAGATACCTCAAGGTGTTAAATGCTTCAGCCTTTCACTCTCATCAAGTGAATTTCGACCCATAGTGAGTGACCTTACTTAAAAAACCCACTGCCGTGTAGTCCATGCTGACTCATTGCAATCCTGAAGGACACAGTAGAACTGCCCCTGTGGGTTTCTCAGACTGTGACTGGGGACAGGGGCAGAAAACCTCATGGTCTTAACAAGCGATTGGTGGTTGCAAACTGTTGACCTTCAAGTTAGCAGCCCAACATGTAAACACTAGGGCACCAGAGTCCCTTAGCGACCCAGTTGGGCAAAGTAAAACTGTTCCTATGGTTTTCTGAGACTAACTCTTTATAGGAGTAGAAAGCCTCATCTTTCTCCCATGGAGCAACCAGGGATATCGAACTACTGACCTTCTGGTTAGTAGGCCAGTGTATAACCCAAAGTGCCACCAGGGCTCTTGGCTAAAGTGGTCACAACTCAAAAAACCCAAACTCACAGCCATCAATCAAGTCAACGCTGTCTCATAGGGTGAACGAACAGGTATTCTTATTTCTCATGAGCTTTTAGAACTTTTCAATAATCAGCACATATTCCTTTTGAAAATGATGGGAAGGGGAGGAACATTTCAATAGTAAAAAAAAGCCCAAACAAGAAGGAGCCCATGATTCTATCTGTGCTGGTTTGTACTTCACTCTCCTTGCCTCTCGGTTCCCAGGTGGATGACTTACTGAGGACACAAACTTTTCACAATGGGTAGGTCTGCGGAAACGGGTTTTACCAGTCTGCAGAGCCTTTGAAAGAAGGCATTTGGCTTGCTGAACAGATCCACACAATGATGACGTGTCCTACCAGTTAATGTTGGGGCATGATTCTGCCTCCATGTTAGCCAGTATTATTACCTATAAAATTTATTTGGATGTAAAGAAACCAACAACTGTTCTTTGTGTGTGTGTATATACATACTTACACACATATATACATAACTATATTCATGTACATTTAAAAAATCAATTTTACATTAACACCTCAGAGGTGAGCCACCTAGTCAACTATCTCCCAGAGGTGTTTATGTGACGTAATCAACAACTCAGTCCAGGGTTCAGCCACTGTCTAACACACAACCCAAGTCTCTGAGGGGCTTATTGTGTGGCCCTCCTCTGCAACAGAGAGAGACTCAGTGTAGCCCCACTCTCTTCTCTTAGTCTCTCTGTCTCTGTCTCTCTTGATTGACTTCCTTTTCTCCCACACCAAGTTTACTCTACAAGAGAGTTATAGTTTCTATAGCAATGGGCTTACATCTCCCAGTTTTTCCTAATGATAAGAAAGGTCTAGTGTTCAACCTCCATCCTTGTCAGGCTCAGTTGTAGGCTATGGCCTTCCCTCTGTGGCCCTGGGGATGTGGGCATTCTAGGGTGCTTGTCAGTGACAGGAGTTCAATATTTTTTCTCCGCCTTCAGTTTTGTCCTTTGCCCACAGGGCTAGTCTAACTGGCTAAGACCTCTGGTACGGTTTGAGTCACTCATTGGGATGCATGTCACTACGACCAGGGCAGTGGCATACCATGGTTAGCCTAGGCTGGCCAGAGGTCTACCTTCTGACCAGACATTATATACAGGCAAGTACAGGCCTACCAAAGTCGGAGTCTCCCCATTGGGTTTCCATGGGGTAAGAGAACAGCGCTCTCAAAGAAAGGGTCTGGCATTCCTGAAAGCTGGGAGGACCAAGAACATCAGGAATAAATACCCACCAAGTCAGGACGTCCCTCAAACATAAGTAGTTTTCAAATGGAGACAGACGATTTTGTTCCAGGTTTCATATTACAGCAGCAACACAGCAGAAACAAGACTGTTCTCTGAGGGTATGTGGGGCAGTGCAGGCTCATTCCGAACTGGCTGTGGGCCCTGAGAGTTAGGCCAGCAATGAAGTAGGACCAAGAATAGAACTGAAAACAGAAAAAGAATGCTAATCTTCCACCAGCAGAAAACACCTAGGATGCCCATATTCTCAAGGTGAGAGTCAAGATGGCCTCCCACAGCTGAAGTTAACAAAGAGGAAGCAGAGGGTCTTATGGGGCAGTAAATAAGGAGGAAGAGGTGTGGGAGGGCAGTGTCAGAAGTATCAGACGTGAAGAGGATTGAGATGAACAGCACAGTTCAAATGTAAATATGAACTTCATATTTATGCCAGCCCTGGTGGCATAATGGTTTACACATTGCACTGCTAACCAGTTTGAGACTATCAGCCACTCTTTAGGAGAAAAATGACATTTTCTAATCCCATCAAGACTTACAGTCTCAGAAGCCCACAGGAGCAATTCTACTGTCCTATAGAAGGTGACCAGGTATCGGCTTTTTACCATTTTGCCCTGCATCCCGTGGCATTTTAAAATTAAATAAATGTATTACAATACTATTTTTGCATTCTATGAACATTTTTGTTACTCCATAGAGACCACATTTTTAATCAAGAACCAACCCCCCCTCCCCCACCAGCCCCCGGTCAATGGTGTCCCGCTTAAAATCCGGTCACTTTAGGTTCCTGTATGCATCAGAATCAATTTGACAGTTGTGTATTTGACTTGAGTTCCATTGAAAAATACCCTGGAGGGGCTATGAGTTAGGGATCAGGCTGTGGGCAGATAGGTCAGCAGTTCAAACTCCCCAGGTGATCCATCAGAGAAATGTGAAGCTGTCAGGTACCAGAAAGATCTACAGTCTCAGAGACCTGATGTAAGTTGGAAGTGATTCAGTGGTCGTGGGGCCTTGGGTTAGTCTCTGTCTGAGGAGCCCTGATGTCACAATAAGGAGCCCTGGTGGTCTAGTGGCTATGAGTGGGGCTGCGATTTGCAAGGTTAGCAATTCAAACCCACCAGCTGCTTCTCGGGCAAAAGGCTTTCCACTTCCATAAGCAATTACAGACTCAGAAACTCTGCCAGGCACTTCGACCCTGTGTGACAGGGTTGCTATGATGTTGGTATCGACCCATTGACAGTGAGTGGTGTCTCACAACAGGTAAGCATAGGGCTTCTAAGCAAGAGATTGGCAGTTCAAATCCACCAGCCACTTCATGGGAGAGGGGACCTAAGTGCCTGCTCCCATCAAGATGACAGCTGGGGAAAACCTTCCGGGCCATTCTACTCCATCACCAGGGTTTGCTAGGGGCTGGAATTGGCACCCCAGCATGCACCAGTCCCTCTATCACCCAAGTGGAAGGAAGGCATTGTACAAGGACCCGTGGGTGGCTCAGATGGTAATCCCGCTGCAATGCCAATCCAAAGGTTGGAGACCCGAGTCCACTTCAAAGCACCTGGGCAGAAAGGTTGCCAATTTCCTTCCAGAAAAGCCTGTGAAGCCCAGCTCTGTTCTGACACGGCATTGTCGGGATTTTTCTTTTAGGTTTTTCTTTGAACTCTCTCACAGTTCCACATTGGCCCCACCCCACTGTTGGCTCTGGTGTGTTCAGTTGGTTGGTTTCTTGATCACAGCCAGCTTACGACTCCTCTCACTACATACTTCACTCACCTATCATCTGAGGTACAATCTGCACTCCCCCCAAGCCCCACCCATAGTTACCTCCATGAGCTCAGGAGCCTCTGTGTCTGTCCTGTTCACCTGAAAGTCCCCTAGACCAGTGTCCACGTGGAATCAGCACTCAGTATAACATTTGTGGAATTAATCTGTTGAATGAATGAATTCCCAAGGAAGGGGTAAGACGCTCAAAAGGGCAAGTGCCATCTGTTAGGGAGTCAATTGTTCCCCAAATCCTTAGGTCTTTTTCCACGGTTAGGAAGCTAACAGCATAACACTCCCAGTCTCTCCTCTCCAATTCAGACCTCCCCTGGGAAGGGGGAGCTCTGTCCCCATTGTTTGTTTGGGCCCAGGCCTAGGGTGTGATCACCTCAGATGGTCTTTCCCCTGCTCTGCCCTCGCTCCTGTCCAGCACTGCCCAGCATGGTGATGGGCATCCAAGCAGCTCATTCCCACACACCGAAACCAAACCAAACTCACTGCTGTTCAATCCATGCAGAATCAGAGTGACTCTGTAGGACAGGGTAGAACCACCCCTGAAAATTTCCTAGACTGTAGCTCTTTTTTCAAAATCACTTTGGGAAGGGACATGTACTGTTTTTCTCAACCCGTACACCCGTCCTTGTGTCAAGCACATTTGTACATTTGTTGCCATCACCAGGCTCAAAACATTTGCTTTCTACTTGAGCCCTTGCTATCCACTCCTCAATTTTCCCCTCCCTCTTCATCCCCTCTCTCTCATGAATCCTTGATAATTTATAAATTATTATTTTGTCATGTCCTACACTGTTTGACATCTCCCTTCACACACTTTTCTGTTGTCTATCCCTCAGGGAGGGGGTTATATGTAGATCCTTGTGATTGGTGTCCCCTTACTACCTTATCTTTCCTTCCCCTCCTGGTATTGCTATTCTCAGTATTAGTCCTTAGGGGTTCACCTGTCCTGGACGCCCTGTGTTTCCAGTTCTTATCTGTAGTAGTGTGCATGTTCTGGTCTAATTGATTTGTAAGTTAGAATTGGGATCATGATAGTGGGGGGAGGAAGCATTAAGAACCAGAGGAAAGCTGCATGTTTCATTGTTGCTATACTGCACCGTAGCTCTTTGTGGGAGTATAAAGCCTCATCTTTCTCCCACAGAGAGGCTAGTGGTTTCAAACTGTTGGCCTTAGAGTAAGCAGCCCAACACACAAACACTAAGCCACCAAAGACTAGTCCTGTTCCCCATATCTGCTTTCTGGGCAGGGATGGTAAATTTTGACCCTACACTTGCCTGGTTCTTATGTCTTCTTTCTCTCCCTCTCTCTTCAAAAACTTTTTTTCCCTGTCAAAAGCTTACCGCCCCTTAAGTAAGGAATCCTTGGGTTATACTTGACTGTGAACTGGACATTCCGCCATTCAAGCCACGCAGAGGGGTCTCAGGAGACCTGCTTCTGAAAGGCCACCGGTTGTGAACCTGTTGAGCAACACTGCCCTGCAGGTGTGGGGGTCATGTGAGCTGGAGCTGACCTGGTGACAGCAATCAACAATAATCGCACAATTAGTAAGACGGGGCACCTCACCTCATGAAGGGTCATGTAGCCCCGCTCACAGTAGCCTTGCCACACCACAGATGCCTTGAGAAGCAGACCTTAGAGCTTCGAGAGTTGCATGCAAGCGCCATCTGGGGGGAATGCCCTCGGGCACTCGCCCCAGTGAGAAAGCGAGAAACATGAGTGTGGGCAGAGGGACAAACTGATGCCAATACATAAGGATCCCTGGCACTGGTGTGGTCCCACAGGTGTCCCAAACAGAGGCTCGACACAGGACCTGAACCCCTCTTCTTCACCACCAGTCATGGGTAGCTGGTCACTCTTTGGGATGGGAGTGACACTGGCCAGGGGCAAGTCCCAGGAAAGGACTCAGCTGCCAGTCACCCGTCATCCCAGGCCACCTCCTGACAGGGGACCTGGTGGGCACCTCAGAAGCCGCTCCACACACCATCTCTCTTGTTGTGCAAACAACGTTGGGTACAACAACATACGCTTCCCTTCCTTTTTCTGAGAATGAAGAAATGGATTCACTAAAATGGAGGGGTAAGAAGGGGAGAGTTGTTTACAGGAATCCTGTGAGAAGGTAAATAGATGAGGCCTATTGAGGGGAAAGGGGAACAGAGAAGACATCTGACCTTCACCTCCGTATGCCATCACATGCCCTCAAATTGACACAGGGGCTCTGGGAGAATGTCCCTTCCCTCCATACCGGCTCAGTGAGCCCTGACCCCTGTCCACATCTCTGCAGAAAGGCACACCCAAAAAGGTCTTCACACACTACATCACCTGCCATAATACAGTTTCTCCATGGGATGTCATAGGAGTCACACTTTTCTTTGTTTCTTGTTAGTGTCAGATGCCCTCATTTTCATGCCATCTAAGACTGTGTTTCTCTAACACCAGACTTAGTGTGTCCCAAGGCTGCCTGATGCAGTGTCTAGGATAAAAACAGACCTGTATCTCCCTCCTCTGAAAGAGCAGCACTTCAGAAAAAGGAGACAAAGGTTCCTGGCCCCACCTGACCACTCCTACCTCCACCCACCACTCCTTGCTATTACCAAGCTCACCAACCCAGTGTGCCAACATAGAACTAGCACATAGGGTTCCCATGGCTGTGGTCTTGGCAGCAGTATATCTGCTGGCCTTTCTCCCATGGAGCTACTGATTGGGTTTGAGCCACCAACCTTTGAGTTCATACATAACCAAGAACTAAGCCATGTGTCCCTCCAGGGCTCCTTCCACCACTCTTTTCGGATGACATAATCTCTCTGGAGCCTGGGGTGTCTGGTCTGCCCAATGAGCATAACACACTACTTGCCCCTGGGCCAGGCACTGGGCCAGATTGGCCACTTTTATTGACTCAAGTAATAAATTATTTCCCAATGATGTGGTTGTCTGGCTCTTTCTTTGGCTTCCCAAAGTAGCTGGCAATCACTATTAGACCAGAAGGAGTTTCTTTGTTGTTTGGGTCTGCTTTCAAATGAGAGAATTTCACTCAATCACTCACTTCTGAAAGAAATTAGACCCCTAGGGCCAGTCACTTGCAGACATCGATGTCTAATAAAAGTTTCTATGATTTTGTAGAAATGGTTTTTCACTTACCCTTGTACATATAGAAACACAGTCAAATGTTTCTGTGACTCTTGAGAGGGTGAGGATCACAAATACCTAATAACTAGGTTTGTAATATTGAATGAAAAAGACATACGACTCACCTAAACATCAACGCACAGACCTTGAACTATTTACAGGTTTTCCTTGTTTTGTCATTGTTGTTTTCTTTTCTTTTGTTGCTTTGTTTTGTTCTATCTTGTTTTTGTATGCATATTATTATCTCTGCAGGTCTAGCTAGATAAGAGAGGCAGGATGAACAATATAGAGGAGAAAAACCACGGTTCCAGGGGGAGAGGGGGAGGTGGGGGTAATAAAGTGGTTATTAACAAACTCAGGACAAGGGAAAAGCAAGTGATCCAAAATCAATGGCGAGGAGGGTGTGGGAGTCTTGGTAGGGCTTGATCGAGGCCAATGTCACCAACAGGAATTACTAAAACCCAAATGAAGGCTGAACATGATAGTGGGACAAGAGGAAAGTGAAAGAAATCGAGTAAAAGGGCATTTATAGAGATCTAAATACAGGCATGTACATATGTAAATATATTTATATATGAAAATGGGGAAAGAGATCTATGCATATATATTTCTATAGGTTTAGTACTAAGGTAGCAGATGGACTTTGGGTCTCTACTCAGGTACTTCCTGTGGCGGTCACGTGCTTGATGTCAATTTCATGATTTGAAGTCTAGGGGTGGAGTCTAGCCTGTGAATCTGGAGACAGCCTTTGAGTAGACAATGAGGCCTTTGTGTGGGTATGATTTTCTCCTGAGACTTCTGGGAAACCTCACGCTATTTCCCTCATGGAGATGAGAGGCCATCTCCCCAGTTGTTGGGAGTCAGTCTCCAAGATGATGAACTATGGACAAGACAAGATGGCAGCATCCCAGGAGCTAAAGGAGCCAAAGGAGAAGCCACACGGCCTTACCCTGATGGAACCGGACATCTGAAGCTGGAGAAGCCACATGGAGCGCGCTGAGTTGCTTCTACCACCAGTGGATGCTGTTGATGGACCCTGAGCCCTGGAAGCAAGGAGCCATGGGGAGGCCCCTCCCGGCACTGGGACTCTGCACCCACTGGCCTGTGACTTCATGAGTCGGAAGAAGACATTATAGATGGGCATATGAGCTAATATCGGACGTATGACTTTGTACTGGATGGGACTGGGATGCTTTCTTAATGTTTCATTCCTCTTGTATATAAACCTTACCCTTACATCCATATGCGTGTCTATGAATTTGTTTCTCTTGTCTACCTGGACTAACACAGGCGTGGAGTAGACAAGCATTTTAAAATAAACATCTGATCCTTTCCTGAGCTTTCTTTCCCACAACCCACCTTGCTTTAGGGCCCTCTCACTGTCCTCTGCCTATAGGGCAGAGTAGAAACTGCGTTTCCAAGACTAACTCTTAGGGGAGTCAAAAGTGTCAAAACTGCTGACCTTCCCACTAGCAGTTCACCTCAGAGGGGCTCCCAGTGCTCTATAGACACACCTGGGAGATAGTGCAGGTGGTTCCCAGCCATTTCAGTGAAGTAAATCACACAATCCTTTTGGTTTCCCAGGGTGTACAAAACGCACACTTGCATTATGCGGCAGTCCTTCGGGTGTGCAGCTCTTGTCACTGTGGGTGCCCACCCAGTAGGTTCTGACTCACAGGTACCCCGTGGATAACATACAGAAACACTCCCTAGTCCTGCACCATCCTCACATGGTTCTCAGGGGTAAACCCATCATTGGAACCAGATAGTTCGTGTCCACCCATCTCATTGAGGGCCTCCCTCTTTGGGGTTGTTCCTCCACTTGACTAAGTCAGGGACTGGCCTCTCTTGTTAATGTGCCCAAAATAAATGAGAGGAAATCTCGCCGTCCTTGCTTCGAAGAAGCATTCTAGCTGTACTTCCCCAGATTTGTTTTGGAAGCCCATGGTACTTCTAATATTCTTTTTTTTTGGGGGGGGGGGAAGGGGGGCATCACTGCCTCTGGTGGTTGTGGGAGCTACCCAGTGCCGCTCCTGAGAGCCACCGCTGGATCTGAACCACCAAGCCTGCAGGTCACAGTCCCGCACTCAACCACTTAACGCCACCGGGGCTCAGCCCAAGTACTTCAAATATTCTTCGCCAGCACCATAATTCAAATGTGTTGATTCTGCTTCCATCTCCCTTATTCATTGTCCAGCTTTCATATGAGAAAAGCACTGTCATTGAGTCCATTGTCTCCAGGGAAGGATGGGGGAGAAGGGGTTCTGGAAGCAAGTTCATTGCAGTTCAACCCCCTGCTGATAATTTGCATTTCCACCCCAGATTTAGGGAATCAGAAGCGATCCTCCCACAAGCTCCAGGGTGAAGCTTCTAGGTTCCAGGAGATTCTATTATGTCTGCAGAATGCTGGGGGCGATGTTAAAATGTCCCTTCCGACGTAGTCAGCCTGGGGTGGAAGTGTCGTTTCTAGCAGGGCAGAGAACCAGGTGGAATTGGCTCAGGGGCCTGACTCTGAGCTCCGTGGTGTTTTCCTGTCTGTGATCTTAATAGAAGCCCTTGCAAGATCCTTCTTCCTGGCACCAGGGGTGGGTCCCAAGAACACACACTGTTTAGTAGAGCACACTGAGATGCACCAGCAGATGCAGGGAAGCGCAACTTGTTTAAGGTGTTTCACCAAAAACTCATGCACAAGTCAATGCTGGCCCAATGGCACAGTGGGGGAACTGGCCCTATGAGTTTCCCAGACTAACACCCCACCTTTCTCCAGCAGAGCTGCAAACGGAAGAAGCAGGTTGGTCGAAGCCCACCCCATAGCCACCAGGACTCCCCATTTCTAGAACCAAAACGTGTTTGCACAAGCTGGGGGCCCGCGATGCACAGGTATGCCAGTCTAAGCGTGTGTCTGGAAATTTTGCCCAAATGGCAGAGTATTGTAGAGTTGGCTGAGTGATGGGCAAGAGGCAAGAAATAAAGCAGTAAATTCTCACCAAGGGCTCAAGAAGAAAGAAAAATCTCTTGAAACTGATGATGGCAACCATGTACAAATGTGCTTGATACAATGGAGGTATGAATTGTTATAAGAACCATAAGGGTCCCCAGTAAAACTATATATAGATAAAGACAGTAAATTCTTTGTTCTCCAGTTGTTTACATGCTCACTAGGCTTCCAGACTTGAAAGAGAGAACAAGAACCTTTAAAACCCTAAATGAAGAGTACTTTAAGATATACAGTACAAATCAAGTGCTGAACGCTGAGAGGCTTCCATGTCAAGGGCATAATCCCAGGTGGGCGCTGGTGCTGGGATGGGAGACCTGGTCCCAGCTGCCATGCTAGGGGGAGGAGGGAGTGCTGTCTCTGTAAAGTTTTAAGGGGACCCACAATATACAGTCGCTGACCTGGCCAGTGGCATATTTGCTCATTTCATAATCAGCTTCCGACATAAGCTGTTACTGAATGGAAAGCAAATGCAAGCACACCAAGTCTGTGAACAGATGGTGCTTCTGTATGCGGGGCGGGGCGGGGAGGCGGGAGGGAAATGAGGGTGAGAGGCGCAAGTTTGAGAAAGATCCTTCCTTCGCCTTCCCTCCGCCCGTCCCCCAACCCTAGTTGCTCCTCAGCCCCCTTCTGTGGGCCTCCCCCCACCTTTGTTAACCTGAAGGATGCTACAGGTGAGAGAGATGGAGGACGATGCCTAATCCTGACTTCCCTTTGTGCCTGTGTGTAGCGCTCTTGTCTCCGAAGTCAAACACAGGCAAAGGCAGCTGGGAAGTGGCAGTGAGGCTGTTCACAAAGAGACGGGGCGCGTGGTGACCTTCCTTTCTCTGAGATGGGTTGAGCCTCCGTCATCCATCATGCTGGGGGCTGGAGAGGGGGGTTGTTTTTAAAAATCATCTGGACGCTGTTGTTCGTCTGAGGCCCGGGAAAACATGACTGCCAAAAAAAGGACCTCCGAAGGATTTCTGCAAGTGCCTGGAAATGGAGCCCCAGTCTCAGTGCTCTAATGCCTGTTGGAATTGCCGGGAGGCTGCGCAGTCGCTGAATGGGGCCCGTGGCCTGGCTGATCGTCCTGGGCTCTGCTTAGCCCAGTTTTGCATCAGGAGTCTGTGGTCCGGACGAACATGGAATGCCAGGATGACAGTGACATGAACACTCTCTGGTGACAAGGACCACAGGGCAGTGCCCGTCTCTGATAGTCTCTTTCTGTGTGTCTCTGCCTCCCTGCTTGTCAGGCCATCTGCCACTCAGGTTTTTGATTGGGAGAGAAATCGCTAACTATCCCTCATTTGTTATGAAACTTGAACGCAGTTGCCATGCGTGAATGTGTGTGGAAAGACAAGGGAGGTGCGAAATGGTGAATGAAAAACCCAAACGCGGGCTGAGCCCCGGTGGCGTAGTGGTTGTGCGCGGGACTGCGGCCCACTGGGATGGAGGTTCAATTCCGGCTCCCAGGAGCAAAGGCTGGGCCTCCTACTCCCACCACCTGAGGGCAGTGATGCCTAAAAAAAACAAACCAAAAAACCCAAACACACCGCTATGGAGTGGATGCCAACTTAGAGTGCCCCAATAGGACAGGGTAGAACTGGCCCCTGTGCATTTCTGAGACTGGAACTCTTTATGGGAAAAGAACCTTTTCTCTATCTCCTAAGGAGCAGCTAGCTGGTGCTTGCCAACTTCTGACCTTGCACTTGGCAGTCCAGCCCAATGCGCAAACACCAAGGCTACCAGGGCTGCTAGGGGGACGGAATGAAGGACAAGATAAAAGAATAAGAGAAGGGAAGAAGGGAGAGGGGATGGCAGCAAGAGAGAACCAACAAACTAGACTAAGACTTAGAGACAGAGAGTTTAGTTCTACTGCAGCTTTCCCAAAGGCAGAGTGAAGAACCTTTGGCTGATTGAAGAAATACTCTAGACATCTGGTTTCCTCTTTTTAAAAGATGTCCTCCCATCCAGAGGAAAGAGAAGTGATGAAAATTGAACGACATATAGGAACAATTAGTCCGGTGGGCGAAGGGATTGTGCAAACACCAGTCTCTATAATCCTGAGATGAGAAGAACTAGATGGTGCCCAGCTATCATTGTCAACTGCTCTAAAAGGATATAAGAAGGTCCTCGAAAGACTGGGAGGAAATGTGGACCTTTTTCGTTTTATTGTGAATTAGATCAATGTTTCTATATTGCTTATGTTCAACATGTTTTACACATTATGATTCAGCTCACCACCTGGGGTCCCCTCAGTGTACCACTGCTTATCCCACTGCCTCCCTGCATGTCCTGTCTACATTTCTCCTTCTTTCCTAACCCTCTGAACTTTGAGTCAATACTGCCCTTTTGATCTTAAACTGTTGATTCTTCCAACGTGAGGTTGAATTCAGTTCCAGATCTGAAGGGCAAGGGCCATAGTCTTCAGGGTTCCACCAGTCTCTATCTGACCATAAATCTGATCTCTTTTACCGTTTTGAGTTTTGTTCCACATTTTATTTTTATTTGTTTCACCTTTTAGATGAAACCAAAGGTCCAGAGTATGTTCCTTAGTTAAGATGATAGTCTCAGGAGAGACCAAGGTCAATTGGTACAGGAGAGTTCACAAAGACCCTACTTTCAGGGTTCTACATATAACCTCCTCTCTGGGGCATGGTCAACAGGGAAATGAGTGAAGGGACACATTGGACAATGTACAATATGAAAAAGCAACAACAATTTATAAATTATTAAAGGTTCATGGGGGGTGGGGAATATGGGGAGCTGGAATTAGGGGCCTGAGTGGAGAGTGGATAGTTTGGGAGTGATGATGGCAACAAGTGTGCAAATGAGGCCTGCATACAATTGATGTATGTATGGATCGTGA
>PVJH01009910.1:41944-76600 GCA_004026705.1 Nesogale talazaci | reverse complement strand
GGCAGACCCCCAGGACTGGCTGGCTTAGAAGGACCCTCAGCGTGAAGGGCACATGTGAGTTTGTGAGTGCCCGCGTGCCAGCTTGCTCTCTCGGTTCCTGCTCTACCCGCAAGTCGTCACACACCTGAGCTCCTGTTCCTAACCTGGGGCCAGCAGGCAGCGACACAGGAAAGTGGGGAGCAGGGGGCAATGGGCCAGGGTTGGGTCTGCCTGGAGCCACAGTCCTGGACACGGCAGTCAGGAGCTCAAATGGCACACAGTGTGGGGCATATCTGCTGCACATGACCCCTTTTTGAAATTTTTTTTCATTAAAAGATTATTTTGGCTGAGCCCCGGTGGCGTAGTGGTTGTGCGCGGGACTGCGGCCCACTGGGATAGAGATTCCAGCTCCACGGAGCAAAGGCTAGGCCTCCTCCTCCCACCACTTGAGGGCAGTGATGCCCCCCCCCCCAAAAAAAAGATTATTTTTTTGGGGGCTCTTACAGCTCATAACAATCCATACACCAATTATATCAAGCATATTTGTACATATGCTGCTGTTACTTTTTCCTAAAGGTTTACTTTGTATCTGAACCCTGGGTATCAGCTCCTCTTTTTCCCCTCCCTCCCCCTCCCTCTAATGACCCCTAGATAAATGATAAATTATTATTATTTTCATATTTACACCCGACTGCTGTCTCCCTTCCCCCAGGGTTTCTGTTGTTCATCTCCTAGAGAGGGTGTGTATGGTTATGTGACAATCGCCATCAATTCCTTCTTCCTCCCCTCCTCTCTCCACACTTTCCCCCTACCTTTCTGGTATCACTATTCCCATTCCTGTGCCTGGATTCTGTGTGCTGTGAGTGCAATCTCTTATGTGCATGGGCGCACATGTCCCACCTAACCCACAGTGAGCGGCCGCACTGGGATCATGATAGCCAGGGTTGGGCCGCGGAAGCCCCCGGAACCAGAGGAATGTTGTGCACAAGGTCTCTGTAGACCAGCATTGAAGAGCAACGATCACTCGGAGGACTAAGCTGAGTCTAAGCCAAGCCATGGGAGTTCCCTTTGCCTCACATGCATAGGGAAGCTGGCATTGCATCCAGAAGGCCACAGAAGCATCCACCGACGCCCTTGGATCGCAGTGCTGGGAAATCACAGTCCGCCGTAAGTACCCCTGACTGCCAAAAGGACACACAGCCAGCATGCTCCTGAGAGGCCAGGATGGACAGACTGTCTCATGCACTTTGGCGTGTTGTCAGGAGAGACCCGTCCCTGGAGAAGGACATCGTGCTTGGTCAAGTGGGGAGGAAGTGACTGAGGCAGGTCCTGGACGAGATGGATGGACACCGTGGCTGTCTCCTGCTGTCCAAAGGCACCTCTACCTGCAGGCCTCCTGCCTGCCTGCAGGGGCTCAGTCCTCTTGTTGCATGGGTTAGCCCGCCCCCTGTAACCACCCTGCCCCACAGACCAGGGAGCCGCCACACCATCGTGAGCAGGTCCCCTCCTTCCGCTGCCACTGCCTGGTATGACAGCTCTCTCGCTCCTGGGTAGAGGTGGTCTCAGCACAGGACCCCCAGCCCTGATGGTGGCTGTCCCCTGCTTCACTCACCCCTGAGGCTCGAGCCTGTTGGGGCATGTTACACACCCTATTCCTATCATGACTGACCAGTCTCCTTGCTGGGCCAAACTGGCCAAGGCCCTCTCTGTATCACCACCCCGAGTGGGTGCCCCGGGTGACAGTTACATGCCTCTGCTAAGGTGGAGGGTGGCGGCGGCGGCGGTGACAGCCCCAAGGGCACCCGTCAGATGCCTCGGGGGTCAGCGGTGTGTCTCTCAGGCTGGTGTCATTGTGCCCCTTCTTCCCAGAACCCCAACCTCTGTGAATAAGGAAACACATCTCCCCACATGCCCTCCGTCAGGCCAGCCAGCCGAGGGACAGGAAGAGGCAGGCAGAGCCCACCCATCCGTCCATCCGTCCGTCCAACCGTGCAGCCATGGCTGAACCGGGAGGGGAGATCGGTGTGGGTGTGTGGACAGCTCAGGACAGGGGCACTGCTTCTGCAGGGTGTGAGTGTGAGAATGTGTGAGTGTGTGGGTGTGGGTGTGTGTGTGCCTTGTGTCTTGGAGCCGCACCTCCCGTGGAACATGGGCCCTCATCCTCACCGCCCTGTGGGTGGGGGGCAGGGGTGTGGACAGACAAGGTCCGAGCCAGGACAAGGTGCTAAACCCCCTGCTCACAGGTCAGACTCAAAAGAGCCACTTCCTGCTCTAAGCCTGGTGATTTCATAGCCTGACCCCTCGCACCAGCTCCACCATGGGCACAGCTCTGCCTGGAGGCCTGCGGCTGCAGGGGTTAGGGGCCCACAAGGGTCCCACTGACCCTGGAATTGCAGCTGCAGGGACCAGGACTGCATGGCTCTTGGGGGCCAGGCTGCCTTGGAGCAGAGGGAAGGGGTGGCCAGAGGAGCCTGGGGTCTCCTTCCCAATGGACTGTGCACCAATTGTGGGGAGATCAGGTGCCCCCAAGTGAGGGGCTGCCAGTCAATTCAGGGCCCCAGAGCCTCTGGGGTGGACCCCTTGTCTCTGTCCCCCAGCCACTCAGGCCACCCAGGTCCTCTCTCAGCCCTGGGGCTGACCGCTGTGACTGACCTCCTGCTGCCCTGCCTGCTGTGACCCACTAAGGACCTGGCAGCCTTCTCTAGTGCCCCCAGGGCAGGGACAGTGGGCAGCAGCAGGCCTTCCAGAAGGAAACACGCTGGGAGGACTGAGAGGTGACCCTCAGCCAGGCAGTGTCCACCCCCCCAACCCCTGCCTGCCAGCCCCACTGATCTGCCCCCACCCCTGCCTGCCAGCCCCTCCATGAAGTAACCAGGCCCCCAGAGGACATGCCACCTGGATGCCACTTTCCTCAGGCAGCTGGTACTTTCACAGCCACACCCGCTGTGTGCTCAGCTACTGCCCAGCAGGCCCCTACCCCCCACCCTCCATTCTGCGGGCCCCACACTCCTTCAGGAAATTGGGGACAGACTGGACTCAGAACCTGTGCCCAATGTCAGAGCCAAGGGGCAGGCCAGCTGTGGGTGGGAGGGGGCGCCCAGGCTGGGCTGTGGTTTCTGTGCCCCAAGCCTGGCAGTGGGCGGCTGGGAGCTGGGCACACCAAGCAGGAAGAGGTCATTCAGTGTGTGTCTGGGGGTGGGATTGAGAATGGAGTCACAGTGGGACCTGGGGAGGGACCCCTCACATTGAGAGAGCAGGTGGTCCAGCCTTGGTGGGTGGCCCAGAGGTGGGCTGGGGCCCCAGCTGGACCCCACGGTGGGCTCAGCCTGCACCCAGCTCACAGCACCTCCATGCACTTTTAAGGGCCCCTTGGGTGACGCAGCTGCCTGGTCACCAGCCCCTCCCACACACGCGCTGCAGCAGGCAGGGAGCCAGCCCCAGACACCAGACCCTCCCCAGGGAGCGGGCCACTGGCCAAAGCAGTCCCAGTGAAGTGGCCCAAGTTTCCATCATGCTGGGACGGGGTAGGGCCTGCAGACAAAAGGCTGGTGGGGAGGCAGTGGGTGACAGCCGTGCTCAGGGTTTGAGGGTCTGAATGTGAGGACCCCAAGTTGCAGCAGGGGAACTGGGAGATCTGGGGATCTGGTTCTTCCCTCTGGTTCCTCTGGTCCTCTCTCCCCACCTCATCTGCAGCACCCCCAGTGCCCCCACCTCAGGCTCCCCACTAGGCCCTGCTGCCCCACAGCTGTACATCACCCCGTCCAGGGCAGTGAGGGAGCAGGTGACCATCTGTCCCCAGCCTCACCATGAGTGAGGGTCTGCTCAGATTCTGTGGGGCCCCTGGGCGCTCCTCCTGACCCCCACCCACCCTCAGACGAGAACAGGACTCTATCCTAGACCCAAGTCCTAAATCCAAGCCCCATGCCCCTCACCCCAGGTTCCACAAACTCCCCGAGTCCCAGTTCTTCTCCAGGCCCCTGCAGCCAGGGAGGAAGGGGGGACCCACCAGCTGCCTTCTGAGCCCCGCACCTGCGATGTGAGCATGTCTGTGGACAAAGGGGTTTTCTGTGCCACCTGTGAACAGGCAAAGAAATGACTGAGGTCCTGCCAGAGTGGTTGTCATTGGGCGTCTTTGAGCCCTTGGCCCTCACTGAGGAACAACATACAAGAGAAACGGAGACTCCACCCAGTCTGTGCCATGTTGGCCACTGCTGTCATGTATAAGCCCCAGATTACAGCCATGGTGCCCACCCATCTCCTCCTGTTTCCCACTGACCCACTGTGGCAGTCATGTGCTTATGTTAATTTTATGATTGAAGGCAGGGGTGAGTCTAGCCTGTTAATCTGGAGATAGCCATTGAGTAGCCAATGAGGCCTCCATGTGGGCATGGCTTTCTCCTGAGACTTCTGGGAAATCTCGCAATATTTCCCTCATGAAGATGAGAAGCTGTCTTCCCCAGTTGTTGGGAGTTAGTCTCAGAGACGATGAATCACAGAAAAGATGGCAGTGTCCAAGAAGCTGGAGGAGCAGGCAGAGAGCCCACACGGCTTTGCCCTGATGGAGCCAGACCTCTGAAACTGGGGCGGCCACATGGAGACCTCTGCCAGCGATGAGTTGCTTCTGCTGTTGATGGACCCTGAGCCCTGGAAGCGAGGAGCCCTGGGGAGACCCCTGCCAGCGCTGGGATCCTGTACCCACTGACCTGTGACTTCGTGAGTCAGAAGGAGACTTTATAGACTAATTTCAGGCATATAGGTTAATATCAGACTTAAGACTTTGAACTGGACTGGGCTCAATGTCCTGTTCCTCTTGTATATAAACCTTTTCCTTATATCTATATGTGTGTCTATGAAATTTGTTCCTCTAGCCTACCCAGACTAACACACCCACCTTACCCAGTATGATGCCCTTCTCTGGGGACTGGGCTCTCCTGACAACACGTCCGCAGCGCCCAAGCGAAGTCTCACCAGCCTTGCCTGCAAGTGGTATTCTGGTCAGATGTTCTCCCGGACAGGCTGTTTTGTGCTCCCAGCATTCCGGGGTCCTCCCAGACAGGCTGCTCTGTGCTCCCAGCAGCTCCACTGTGCCCTACAGGGCTGCTGTGAGCAGGTGTGGGCGTGTCAGGCGAGAGTGAGGCTTGCACCCCCCACTGCGCCGTCGTCCGCATTGAAAATCCATCCTGGGTCTTCATCAACCAGGGCTGTGACCAGCTCACGTCCAGCAAGCAAGGCGGGCTCATGTCCACATTTCTCTGGTCCTGATGCCACACACTCTTCCTCATGTAAGCCAGCCTCTCTGATGACTCACTGAGTCTGCAGATTGAACAGGTTTGGTGAGAGAGTACAGCCATGATGTGCACATGTCCTGACTGTCGGCCATGAAGTCTTCCCTTGTTCTGTTTGCACAACTGCCTCTTGTTGGACGTGCCAGTCCCCCAGGAGCCCGGTGAAGGGCTGGCATTCCCAGTGTCCTCCAGGCACACCCACGGCCAAGCTCCACGCGGTCCAATGCTGTGGCAATCACCAGGGAAACACACGGGAACCTCTCTCCGCTTTCAGCCAATCCCCAGCTGCTACCAGGAATGATGCCCTCTGCTCCATGTCCTCCCCCTGAATCCTGCTTGAATCCCTGTAGCTTCCGTCAGTGTACTGCTGCGACCGTGGAGGGGGGGGGGATCTTCCACAGAAATGTACTTACCTGTGACACTCACGGCGCTGTTCAGTAATGTCGGTGGGCTCACCCTCCGTGGGAATGGGCACGTGCATGAATCTCTTCCCATCGGCTGGCCAGGTGGCTGTCCTTCACATGTCCGGGCATAGACGAGCGAGTGTTCCCACTGGCCCATCGCTTGTGGAGACATTGCCACTGGGATCCCATCCACTCCTGGAGTCTGGTTTTGGGTGCGTGCCTGCTGTGCAGCTGGCACTTCTTCCTTTGGTTATCTTGCTTCTTGAAGGGGTTGAATGTCAGCTAGGTTTTGTCTTGGTTTGTTTTTTGTTGTTATTGTTGTCGGCGGGTGTGGGGTAGTGGGTCTGTGTGTTGTTTCCATCATCGTTTGATGCTTACGGCATTGTTCGACATTTTGTTCCCATCCAAAAGTCACTGACAGAACACATTCCCGACAGCATTCCTCTGGTTCCCGAATACTCCCTCCTCCCCACTACCATCACCCAGTTCTGCCTTACAAGCCTGGCTATCCAGAGAACACGCATTGCTACAGATAAGAACCCTTGACACATGGAATTCAGGACAGATAAACCCCTCAGGAACAGTAGTGGGAGCAGCGATAGCATAGGGGAGGGGAGGAGGAGGAGAAACCCTTTATAAGGTTGGCTGTATAGTCGCCACAACCCCAAGATGAGCGAATAACAGAAGGAGAAAAGAGCTGATACCAAGGGCTCAAGTAGAGAGAAACTATTTTGGAAATGCTGATGGCAACCTATGTACAAAAGTGCTCAATATCGTTGAATGATGGATTTCATCGGATTTGTATGCTCCCCCACCCCCAATAAAATGATTCAATAAAATAATACTAATAATGGGTTTTTTAATTAATAATTATTATTATTATTTTTAGGCATCACTGCCCTCAGGTGGTGGGAGCAGGAGGCCCAGCCTTTGCTCCTGGGAGCCGGAATCGAACCTCCATCCCAGTAGGCCGCAGTCCCGCGCACAACCACTACGCCACCGGGGCTCAGCCCTAATAATGGTTTTTAAGAGAGTTTATGTGCTGGAGCAGCAGAGCTGATTCACTAACTCCAAGTTAGAAAGAAAGAGTTGCACATGATTAAATGACATTAATCATATTCTCCATGTCTATTCCCAACACCTCCTCCCCCCTCCCACCACACACAGAAATCCAGGCCTCATATGCAGTCGCTTCTCCCTTCCTTCTCCCACTCGACCTTGGCCACCACTCGTTGACTTTGATAGATACCATCGTTATAGAGCCCTGGAGTCCCCAGAACACCCAAACACAAGCAGCCCTCGGGAGAGGAGTCCACTGAAGAGGTGAGCGCAGGTGGGGGGTCGGGGGAGAGAAAGTCGTCCTTATTTATAGGCAACAGGAGTCCACACAAAACCAAGAGGCCGGACTGGAAAATACCATTTGAACAATACAGCTGGGATGCGGTAAGGTGGCGGGCTGCAGAAGAAGAACACAAACGTTAGTAGTGCTTTTCTCTCTCCTCTGCACACAGGGTGGAAGGCCACCTGCAGCAGGAAGGAAGCTTGTGCCCAGGACACACAAACCTGCCACACGCAGTGCTTGGCGCTGCCCTGGAGATGCCAGCTCTCAGCAGACTGGTTTCTCTGTCTGACCCCGGGGCAATCAGGACAGGAACATGCTTGAAGAACGTCGTTCCACACTGTGCAGACGTGCACCTGGAGAAAACCCAGTTGACCTGGGAGACACCAAAGGATGCAGAGGGGGAGATGGGGCACCGCCCTCCACGGGCAGGGGGAGGCTGAGGGGTTGTGGAGAGACCCCTTCCAGGAGGGGCTCTGAAAAATGAGCCAGGAGACACGTGTAACCCGCCCGGGCAGGTGGAGGAAGAGCAGGCACGAGCAGGCGTGGGCCATTGTGACTGGGTGGAGCCAGGTGCAGAAAAGCATGGACAGAGTAAGCAGATGTGCATAAAGGTGGACAGAGGTGGAGAGGTGTGGTGTGGCTATGCACGGACAGCTGCAGACATGCACAGACAGGTATGAGCAGGCATGGGCACGTGTCGATGACATCGATAGATATGGACAGGTGTGAACCAGTATGGGCAGGTGTGTGCATGCATGGCCAGGTGTGGACATGTGTGTCCAGGTGTAGACATATAGACATGTGTGGACCCTGGCAGGAAGGCAGGACAGGTCTGGGCAGGCAGAGACAGAGAGCAGCACGAGCAGGTATGGTGGATGGACAGCCTGGGCAGGTGTGGCTAGAGATGGACAGGAGTGAACAGGGGTGAAGAGGCGGGGATGGGAGTGAAGGCTGTGGATATGTGTGAGCAGATGAGAGCAGGTGTGGGCAGAGGAAGACACGGGTGGACAGGTATAAACAGGTAGACAGAGGTGGACAGATGTGGACATCCATGGTCAAGTGTGGGCATGCATGGGCAGGAATAAGATGGACATGAATTGGTGTGGACAGATGTGGGTATGAAACGTGTGGACATTCGTGGATGTGTGTGGACAGGTGCATACAGGTACAGAAAGGCATGTGACAAGTACGTGAACCTGTGTGGACAGGTATGATAGGTGTGGCCATGTGTGTGCAGGTGTGGCACAGAGGAGCATGGAGTGGAAGCTGGCAGCAACTCCAGGATCCCGTGGTCCCTGTACTCTGGTTTGGGTCCGTCCCTGCATGTGACCTCGGGAACTAAGTTGGCTGCAGGGGACAGATGGGAGCGTGCCCAGGCCTCTGGCCGGGAATCTGGGCTCCCTCCCCTCCTGCCTCTCTCCAGGTGCCTACATGTGCTTTGCGCCCCCACCCCATGTCCGGGCCCAGAGTTCTGACTTTTCTCCCATCTCAGCTCTCCTTGGGGCCGCAACTTCCCTTCCTGGAGTCCCAGTGGCTCCCAGGGCTGCAGGTAAACCCAGACTCCAGCGGCCCCTCCCTCCTGACTTGCTCATGGGCTGATGACTCACCCAGGCTACCTGCAGAACCCTTTCCAGCCCCCGACAAGCCTGGTCCACTGTGGCTTCTCAAGTCGCCAAGCCCAGCCCAGTGCTCCTCCTCTGCTCTATGTGTCCATCACCCAGCCACTTACCACCCATCCGTCCATCCGTCCGTCCATCCGTTCAACCCTGCACCAATCCCTCCCTCCAGCTGTCCGTCCATCCATCCATCACCCATCCACTGCCCCTCCACCTGCACATCTTGGTCATCTCTCCATCCACCCATCCATCCATCTGGCCCTTTTCCATGCCCCTGTCCACCTGGATCGCAGCGGGCACTGATGCCCACTATGCCCTGACTGGACAGCTGGAGTCAGACGACAAACTGGTAAACAAGTTCCATGACTGCGTGAGTGTGTGAGTGGGGGGGGGGGGCGGGGAAGGGGCGCGCCCAGGGGCGCGGAGCAGAGGGGCTGTGTCCGCAGCCCTCCTGCTGGCTGGGAGGAACTTTGAAGAAGGTCGAGCCTGCTGGAAGCCTTGGCTCCGGCTCCGCCCGCGGCACAGAGAAGTCCCCCAAGACAGGAGGCGCCGCGGGCTGTGGTCGCTGCCCCTCCGGGCTTGGGAGCCCGCGCGCAGGCGGCGGGGGCGTCAGCCCATCCGCCCCCCCACCCCCCGCCCCTCACTCCGCACGGGCTCCAAAGTCCGGGCGCGCGGCCCGGGGCGACCCGACGGGCACGGAGCCCGGGCCTCGCCTCTGCCCTCAGGGACCCGGCCAAGGTCGGCGCCGCCCCTCAAGGGCCACGCTCCGCCGGGCCCCCCGCAGCCCCCCGCAGCCCCCCCGCCCCGGCCGCCGCCTCTCCGCCGCCCCCGGCCCGCAGCCCCCTCGCGCAAGCGACCGTCGGCCCGGCCCCGAGGCCCCCGGCCCCTCCCCGCCCGCCTCCCCGGCCGCCCCGCCCCGCCCCGCGGCCCCGCCCGCCCGCCCGCAGCCCGCAGCCCCGGCCCCGGCCCCGCCAGCGCCCGCAGCCTCCGCCGCCCGCCGGCCCGCGCGGCGCCCCGATGGCCCAGCGCTTCGTGGTGACGCCCGCGACGGGCGGGCCGGGTCCCGAGGACGAGCCGCCGCGAGAGGACGCGCTGCCCATCCTGCGCTACTGCCGCGAGCCCAGTCGCTACGGTAGGTGCGCGCCCCCGGCCGGGCCGGGCCGGGGTCCGCAGGGAGGGGCCGCCTCCCCCGGGCCGCCGCCCTCGAACAGCTCAGGGCTGGAGGGCTGGCGGGCACCTGGCAGCCCTGCTGGGTCCTCGGATGAACATCAGAGCCTCCTGCCCGCACCCTGAGGTCACGGATCAGGGACGAGAGCGTCCACAGGCCCCACAGGTCCCACAGCCCAGCCCCAGCTGGCCGCAGAACCCCAGCAGATGGCCTGGGGCCACGGTGCCCCGGACACCGGGGGGCAGGCTCTGGTCTGGGCGGGGAGCTCCCCATACACGAGCTTTGATGCCCATTATGAGGTGCCCTCTGGCACAGGGGGGCAAGGTCACCAGCCTGGGGTCTTGAGGTTCGAAGCCCCTAAGCAGATGGCCCCGACCCTAGGGTAAGGGGTCACCCTGGAGAGGCCCTGCAGGCACCCCTGACCACCTAGTCACCCTCCGTGTGGGGCAAGGGGTGACAGGGACAAGGTTTATCTGTGTGTCCGAGCTCATGTGTGTGTGTGTATAGTGTGTTTGTGAAGGTGTGTGTGTATGTGTGTGTGTACACGTGTGTGAGGTGTGCGTATGAAGTGTGTATATAAGGGATGTATACCCATGTATTTGAAGGTGTGTGTGTGTGTGAGGTGTGTGTGTGCATGAGGTATGTGTGTGTGTGTGAGGGATGTGTCTCTGGGAGGGCTCTGATGACCCTTGGCCCCCCTCTCCTTCTATGCCCGCCACTCCTGAAGCTGGCTGTGGGGTGGGCTTGGTGCCAGGAGGCCACTCAGTCTCCCAGCCTCTCTGTCTGAGGAGAAGTCCCTGGTCCTGGCATATGACCCTGCCCTAGATCCCACCACCCTCTCCCAGTCCTGTCCTGTCCTGCGGAGGTGCTGAGGGATGACCCACAGCGCAGACGGAGGGAGGTGTGTGGGGGCCACTCGATGAAACAGAAAGCCAGCAGAACCCCCGGTGTGGCCGTGGGGGCCGGTGCAGAGGGTGCCTTGGGTGGGCCCCCACACGGGCTCAGGGTGCTGGTCTCCCCTTACTGAGCGTGGATGGCCCCTGGTCCTGTGGTCTGAGCTGGGCTGTCCTGGGGCTGTGGGCTCTCCTTGTCACAGCCAGAAGGACGACAGGCCTGCACGTGGTGGCTGACCCGTCACTGGAGACCACAGATGGGGGCTGCCGCAGGGCAATGTCCACTGCACATGTCCCCAAGGACCCCCTCTGGTCAGTGGTCAGTGGTCAGAGACACAGCGGTACAGCGGCTGACCAGCAGGTGAGACCAGCTGATGATTCTGCACCCACAGCTGCCCTTGCCTGCAGTGTCTGCCCCAGGGCACCCCGGCTCTGTGTTCAGGACGCCCTCACCTGAGTCCCCATTTCCCCACCCCACCCCCCACCCCCCCAACCAGCTCTGGTGTCTGAGAAGGCTCCCACAGTCAGGCAGACAGCTTCCTACAACTTAAATATTTCATGGCCAGCGCGTGAGTGCGCGTCTCAGATCTCAGCAGCAACACCAGGCTGTGGCATCAGGGTCTCACGCCACACCCTGTGCTTCCTTCCCTGATGGGTGGGGGTGCCTTGGAAGGTGCTCATGCTCACAGGGGCAGCACAGGCACAGGGCACAGACACAGGACACACAGAGCTCAGAACACAGGGCACAGGGCACAGATACAGACATAGGACACAGACAGGGCACGGGGCTCAGAGAACAGATATAGACGCAGGACACAGACACGGGGCAGGGCTCAGGCACAGGACACAGGGCACAGGGCACAGATAAAGACTCAGGACACAGACAGGGCACAGGGCTCAGAGAGCAGATACAGACGCAGGACACAGACACAGACACACGCAGGGCTCAGACACAGGACACAGGGCACAGATACAGACTCAGGACACAGACAGGGCACAGGCACAGAACACAAGCCTCAGACACAAGACCCAGGGCTCAGGACTCAGACACAGGGTACAGACAGGGCACACGCTCAGACCATGGGGCACAGGCACAGAACTCAGGACTTCTTTGGTTGGGCTCCCCCTGGGCTGAGGTCCACAGCAGTCCAAGGGCAGGGGTCTGTCACTGGGAGGGAGAGGCCGGGCAGGCAGTAGCACAGACACCCTCCCGGCACAGGGCAGCTATTGTGTCCTTAGAGCCACTCTGGTCTGTGCCCCTGCACGGTCTGAAAGCCCGGGCAAAGCAGACACTCTGACCCTCTCTCTGACTCCTTTTGCACTGGGGCATGGGCGTCAGGTCCCCAGCACCCACGGTCATCAGCCTGAATTGGCTTCAGATAAAGAGCTTGGCCACCCAGTCAGCATGGATGAGGGACCTGGGGGGTGAGTGGACACCAGGAGACTCTGGAGGGCAGGCTGGGGCAGCTGCCTGGTCTGGGGCTGCTCGGACCTGACAGAGGCCTAGAAGCCAGGCCCAGATCAGCCTGAGGACTCAATTTCCACCTCGGTGGGAGGCTGGCCCCTGCCCAGTTAGATTGCTCTCTGCATGTGTGGTGCCAGCCTGCTGAAGCAGGTATTTTTGGCTAGAGCCCTTCCTGTTTTTAATGACTTCCCCTGTGACCCTTCCTGCAGCCAAGGGGAGGGGAGGCAGCCCCACTGGCCTGGCCTCCTGCCCTCAGATCCGGGAAGGGGCGGCAGCGAGAAAAGCCTGTACAGAAGAACACACACATCCCCAGCCTGCTCCCCCACCCATGTGGGGGTCATTCAAGGGTGCCCCAGCCTGGAGACTGAGACTTTAGATGTGGCTGGTGGTCCCCAGCCATGGTTCAGACCTCCTTCCTGCCTCCACCTCCTTCCCTGGCAACACCAGGTAGAGGGAATGATGGACAGGCAGAAGGACCACCCCTGTAGTGCCTGTGGCCTTGGGGCCATCCTGTGCTGTTAGTGGAGGACTTGCCAATGCCTCTGCCCCCCCTCCCTTTGTCCTTCAGATCACGGGTACCCATGTGTACACGCACACACAGAAATGCACACATTTACATGTGTATATGCCCACAAGTACACATGCCAGTGCACATATACATGACATGGATTGGTGTGCACGCATGCATTCAAACATGTGTGCATGCTCATAAACCCTCATGCACACGCAGTTCCACACACGGACAGTCAGGCATACATGTGCTTACATAGCGGCACATGGGAGTACACACATGTGCACACGTGTGCACTTATAGGTACACACATGCATCTATGTGCACAATGTGCATGTATTCATTTTGCATGTGTGAATGTTCATGTGTATATTTCTCTATACATGTGCATATTTGCTCATAGAGAGCACACATTTATACATACAGACATACAGGCCTGTGCACATGTGTGTTCACACAGACACATATATAGGCACACATATCTATATAGATACACAAACACCTATAAATGCACATACTTATGCATATGTCCACATACATACCCATAGCACACACATGTTAAGATGCAAATGGGCATACATACATACATACATATACACACATATACCTACCCATAGACAAAGATATAGCTGTGCAGACTTACGTACCTGCATAGTCAAGTACAGAGACACATCCATATGTAAGCACATACTGCAGACACATATACAAATACATATCTGCACTCACACACCTCCACTGCACATATGTGCATTGATATGCACACCTGCACACCCCAGCCCCCCACTGTGGCATTGGTGCTGACTGCAGGGAGCGGACAGGCAGAGCCTCCCACCCAGAAGGCTCCAGGCTGTAAGCCTGCCCTGAGCAGCCCCTGCGCTTTCCCCAGGAGCCCCTGTGCCTCTGGACTGCCGCTTGGCTTATGCACGGCACCGCCAGGGTTCTGTACATGGGGTGAGCATACTGCATGCACATGCACACACGCAGGCAGACCCCGGCACTCCCATAGTTATGAGGCTCTGCAGGCAGTGGGGCTGCCGGCCCTTTGGCCGTTGGCCAATTTCATGGGGATGCTGGCCGGCTACACTGTGGCCACTTCCGTGGGAGATGCGTCCGGGTCTCACTCGGATCCGAAGCAGGCGGGCCTGGCGTGTGGCCCTGTGACCATCTGATGCAGGGGCGTGGACGGGCCGTGCAGGCAGGGAAAGTGGGGTCTGAGCCACCCCAGTTGGCTCACTGCAGCTGCAGGGGGTGACTGGCAGCCTGGGACACATGGCCTCACAGCCACAGCCCCCCCTTGGGGCAGTGCTTGCCGTTCGGCTGGACCTGCCGGCCTGTCTTTGGCCCTGTGCTGCCCATTGATGATGGTGGACTGTCCCTGGAGCTGCCGGTGGCTTTGAAGAACACGATCTCGGCTGAGCCCTGGTGGCGTAGTGGTTGTGCGCGGGACTGCGGCCCACTGGGACGGAGGTTCAATTCCAGCAGTGGGGCTGGGCCTTCTACTCCCACCACCGGAGAGCAGTGATGCCAAAAAAAAAAAAAAGAAGAACACGATCTCACCGTAGCGTCCACTTGGGTGCAGCCCCTTGCCCCCGGGACACTGCTGGGCATGCATGGCTCCACGGTGGTGTCTTGGTCATGTGGCCTTCTCTGTGCCTATTCTGGGGACCCACCCATGCAGGTGTGGTCGCTTCTGCACTCCTAACCCACACTGATTGCCAGGTCCCAACGCCAGGACCCTGCAGGACAGACGGCCGCTCTGTGGGGTCCCACAGTTCTCCGTCGTCATGGGGCAGACAGACTCCCCCCCCTCTTTGGGACTGGCCTTGTGAGCTCAAACCTGGCAGACAGCAGCTCGGTGCTTACCCCAGTGAGCCACCAGGGCTACATGCACTCTCACGCACACACATGTGTGCACACACACAATCTCACATGCACACACATAACTCACACACAGTTGCACACACACAACACACACATGCACACGCACAGGCACACAAGTGTGCACACAATATATGCACACTCACATTCATACTCTCGCATGCACACATGCACTCACAGGCACATACACTTACACATGCATGTGCACATGCACACACAATGCATACACACATGCACACACTCTTACATATACTCACACGTGCACGCACACACACGGCTCTGAGCTCCCCAGCCATGGCTGCTCTCTGCCCTCCAGACTCAGATTGTTCACTTCAATGCTCTCTGCCCAGTTCCCTGTAACCCCTGGGCCCATGTGGCCACTGTGCTGGACAGAGGGCTGGGAACACAGCTGTAGCCATGACAGACAAGGAACCTGCCCCACCCCACCTTCCTTCAGCTGGTGCCCGTGCCGGGCGGGGGTGGGGAGGGGGGTTGGAGGTGGGAGGAGGGAAGGGCGGCGGGTCCTCTGGGCACCTTGTCTCCCAGCATCACTTCAGGTTACCTGGCAACCGTGTCTTTCTGTCCCAAGGGACAGCTGGGGCAGGGAGCATGGTGCATTCCTGGGGCGGGGACTCCAGACTGGGAGGCAGACTGTCCCTGATCCCTCTCCCCTCTCCTGGGACCACCAGATCCTGGTGTATTCTTGGGTTCAGGCTATCCAAGACATGACGATCATGGTGGGGCTCTCACAGTGGTCAGGCCTGCCTATGGGCAGCTGCAAGGGTAGGCATGTCCACAGCCAGAGACTCTGAGACAGGACCCTGGTGTGCCATGGGCAGGGTCTGCAGAGACCACCCCTGTGAGACCAGACCCTCCTCCTGTGGCAGGGCAAGGCACACTGGGGCCCCTGGCATGTGCTCCCCGGGATTAGAATCCTCTGCACACCTCACCCCCCTCTGCATACCGCCTGCCCCCTGCCACCCTTCCGAGGCTGCTCTGACACCGACCTCGGGACTGCACAAAATAGCCACGCCTCAGCACCTGAACTCCACAGTGCACGCCCCAGGTCCCTGAGTCATGGGTCTTGGGATATGAAGATGCCCAGGGTTGAGTCCCCGGCAGCAACCCGGGGCCCAGCTGGCCTCCCCCTGAGCTGGCCCAAGTGCTTCCCAGGGCTGGGAGAAGGTACAGCGGGTGCTCAGGCCTGGGAGACCTTAGAGACCGGGGAGTAGTGGGGCAGAGACATAGGCAAAGCCTCAGTCTGGGTGGGAGCAGGAGCCGGCAAAAGCAGCTGTCTCTGTCATCTACTGTTGCAGGAGCAGGACTGCCACAAGAGGGACTTTAAGGAACATAACTTTATTCTCTCACAATTTTAGAGGCAGAAGCCAAAATCCAGGCACTGGCTTGAGGGGAGGGTGCTGTCTGTGGACACATCTCCAGGGCTCTGGCACGTCCTCTGCAGGTCTAGTGGTTGGTCAGCAGGAGGGTGAATCGGGATGGGTGGGTGGGGTGTTCCCAGGACACTCCTTATGAAAAGGCCACGCCCACAAGGAGGCACCATCAGTCTGTGAGCTGATTGACAGGTTAGACTCCACCCCTACACTTTTATATATCTTCAAGTTGACACAGATTGTGTAACTACCACAGACCACCCCTTGTCAACTTGACACTTTGACACAACTCTTTAGTCTGACGTGAGATTTTTTTTTTGGGGGGGGGGGCATCACTGCCCTCAAGTGGTGGGAGTAGATGGCCCAGCCTTTGCTCCGTGGAGCTGGAATCGAACCTCCATCCCAGTGGGCCGCAGTCCCGCGCACAACCACTATGCCACCGGGGCTCAGCCCCAGTCTGACATGATTTAAAAACAAACATAGTCATAAAATCATATTTGTGCCCAATGGGATAAAACTGAAGTACATTCGATTCAAAACGTTCCAGCCTCATTTAAACATAACACTGTAGGGCTGAGCCCCTGTGGCGTAGTGGTTGTACGCGGGACTGCGGCCCACTGAGACAGAAGTTCAATTCCAGCAGTGGGGCTGGGCCTCCTACTCCCACCACTGGAGAGCAGTGATGCCCAAAAACAAAACAAAACAAACAAAAAAAAACACTGTATAAGCAAACAAAACAAAAATATTCTATGCCTAACAATTGCAGTTAGGTGAGCACCTACACCTGAATCCAATGAAAACATTCCTATGAACATATTTCCCGACATATGAAAGTTGATAAGTCAACCACTTCATGCCTTTATGGCCACAATTTTGGGTATCCTATTTCTATACTGCCCTTTGTTATCAACCCAGTGCTCTGAGGAGACAATCATGTTCTTTGATGTGTAGAATCTTCATTCCTGTTAGAACCTTGTGAGGTCCACATCCATAAGCTAAGTCAAATCAGCACAGGCCTATCCATAAAGTCTGTAGCAATATGCACCGGTTCACAGGCTAAAAAATCTTCTCTTCATCTGGTTGGGTTCTGGTCAACTCAATGTGGGCCGTTTCACTTAGCCTCACCAGGGTCCCCATTGGCCACCTTGCTTTTTGATCCCATCCCTTTATAACCCCCCCTTGGGTTAGATCATGCCCCAGCTGAGGTTTTGCACAACTTCAGAGCAGCCACCCCTCTCTCGTCTTCTTTAGTCCCTATGAACCAGGTCCACGGGTGTCAGTGGTCAGACTCAGCCCATCTCTGTGTTGCTGGTTTTCTCTATCTTTCACTCAACAAGAGGCCCCAGGTGCTCACCTAGCAAGTCATGAGTTGCCCTCAGCCTTCCTTTAAAGTTCAGTTCAGAGAGGAGCCTTTCTTCACGGGTCCAAATTTCCCCAGCTACAGGGACAAATCTGTAGTTCAAAATTCAAATTCTTATAACAAGTTTTTTCAAATGCAAATATCCTGAGCACTCAAGGCCTTGGGTGGGGCTTATCTTTTCAGAGCTTTCTTTGCAGGCCTGTGCTATACCCATTTATTGTTGTTTTTTTGTTGGGGGGGCATCACTGCCCTCTGGTGGGAGTGGGAGGCCCAGCCTTGCTGCTGTTGGATTTGAACTGCCAAGCTAGTGGACTGCAGCCCCACACTCAACCACTGCGCCAGCGGGGCTCAGCCACTATACCTATTTAATGATCCAGTGAGCTTACAAGCTCTCTATTTTCATGTTTCCTAATCACCATCTCTATCACACATTATATCAATAACAATAAGCAGAAGAAAGCAGGATAAACCTAGTACAGACCGATCCTAAACTCAGTTCTTTTTGTTGGTTTGTTTTTTTCTTGTTTTTTTGTTTTGGGGCATCAGTGCCCCTCCAGTGGTGGGAGTAGGAGGCCCAGCCTTGCATCCGGATTTCAACCTCCAACCCAGTGGGCCGCAGTCCCGAGCAAAACCACTACGCTACCGGGGCTCAGCCCTAAACTCAGTTCTTAAAAGTCAAATTCAATCTTTATCTAAACTATCCCATTCATATGCAATATGGCCTTAGGCCTCTGGCTGGCTCAAGCCAGGTTGGGGTCTTCTGTCAACCATTTTGGCCAATCAGGATGGTCTCAGAGAAGTTCAAAAAGTTCAGGTTTTCCCCCTGAGCTCAAAATTTATGTTTGTCACACTGGCTTTCTCCATCTCAGACAAGATTAACCAAAGGCAGCTTCTAGGAGTCAAAACTTTCACTTCCCCTGTCCTTTCCAGAAAACAACCCAGTACACTGCAGGCCACAGCTGACCTCCAGAGGAAAGACTGCATCCACTTTCCATCTTCATGGCTTGCTTCTCTAGTGCCTCACTCCTGGTCCCCAAAAGTGTTAGGCTGGGTTGACTAGAGAAACAAATCCAGTGACACACACATTTGTATAAAAGAGAACTTTACATCTAGAAGCTTTATTGATCAGGAAAACATTCTGGCCCAGTCCAACTCAAGTCCATAAGCTCAACACTCGCTGAAGGAGTTACATCATCTCCTGTTGATGGACAGTCCAGCCTGTCAATCCAGTCGCAGCTTGATGACCTCTTATGAAGACATAAAAGAGATATGGTAAATCGCTCACAGAAGGCCAGCTATACATTCCTATTGACAAGCCACATGGACCTTAAGATGTCTCAAAACAAGATATATACCGCAGTCCCTAGCTCTGAGCAAGAAAGAATTCAAGCTGAAGCCTGGTTTGTGATCCAAACACATTTTATGAAGGTTAAAGAAGTTTCAGGTTCACACAGCTACCCACGAGATACCTCACCCCTGTCTGCCTGCAGAAAAACTGCTTGAGCAAGAGAGGTCCAAGATGGCAGCCTAACCCTGATCCTCCTTGAGTGGGCTTGACCTTGTCTCTGGGCTTTCCTTCAGGGAAACAATCCACTATCCTTATCTGCGGGGATGGGCCCTACTTAGGGTGGGGCAGAGCAATTGCTCTAATCAGTGGTTTTCAACCTTTCTAATGCCATGACCTTTTAATAGAGTCCCTCATGTTGTGGTTACCCCCAACCATAAAATTCATTGCTACTTCTTCACTGTCATTTCACTACTGTTATGAATCATCATGTAGATATCTGATGTGCAGGATGTATTTTCATTGTTACAAATTGAACATCATTAAAGCATAGTGATTCATCATAAAAACAAAATGTGATTATAGATTGTAAAATTTTTGTATCTAAAGACAAATAAATGAAATTTTGTCTTGAAGCATGGTGTAACCGGTCTTCATGCTGGGTATCACATGTGGGCATATCTGCATGTGGGTGGACCCGCCTGGAGCATAATACAGGAGTGCTGTCTCGGTTCCTAAGATCATCATAAATATATGTTTTCTGATGGTCTTAGGTGACCTCTGTGAAAGGTTAACTTGACCCTCAAAGGGCTGGCGACCCACAGGCTGAAAACTGCTGTTTTCAGGGCGACCTACTGATGCTCTCAGGGCGAGAACCCCCAAGCCAGTGTGCAGTCGTGCATCATGTGATGCAAGCAGCCTCTTGGGTTTGGCATATATTTGGGGACAACCTGGGGGAAAAGCCTTCTGTATCCCTCAGACAACTTCAATCTTTCCTCCATTTGTCATAATGTCACCCATTGGTCCAATGGTGAGGAGCTTGGTTTTCTTGACCTTGAGTCGTCATCCGTGCGGGAGAGCGCAGTCCCTGATCTTCATCAGCCCGTGCTCCAAGTCCTCCTCCTTTCCCGCAAGCAGGGTTGGGATACCTGCTTATTGTAGGTTGTTAGCAAGCCTTCCCCCAATCCTGTTGATGCATTCTTCATAATAATTCAGGTTCTATGAATGTTTGCTTCGCGTACAGTTGGGGGGAAAAGAGATTGAATAACTATGGGAGAGGATACAGCCCTGGCACACACCATTCCCGATTTTAAACCATGTGGTATCCCTTTGTTCTCTTCACCCAATTGCCTCTTGATCCATGTACAGGTTCTGCATGAGCATGATGAAGTGTCTGGGATCCCTGTTCTCCTCAAGGTTATCCACAGTTACTTATGATCCACACAGCTTTTGCAGAGTCAGCAAAACACCAGTCAACATCTTTCTGGTATTCTCTCCTTTGAGCCAAAATTTATCTGACTTTGGCAATGATATCCCTGGTTCCATGTTCTCTTTTGAACCCAACCTCAACTTCTGACAGGTTCCTCTCACTTGGTTGTGCTACTGCAACCCATGTTGGATGATCTTAAGCAAACTTTTCCTTATGTGCTGTATCAATGACATTGTTCTAGAGTGTGAGCATTCTCTTGGGTCACTTGTCTTTGGAATGGGCACAAATCGAGAGCTCTTTCAGTCGGTTGGTCAAGTAGCTGTCTTCCAAATTTCCTGGCATAGAGGAGCGAGTGCTTCCAGTAGCGTATTGAAATAGTTCAGCTGGGGGAAAAAAGAAGGGAACATTTCAGTTGGGTTCCATTAATTCCTGGAGTCTTGCCTTTGGCGAATGCTTTCTTCAGTGCAGCTTGACCTTCTGCCTTCAATGCGATTGGTCCTTGCTCTTGTGCCATTTCTGGAAATGGGGGGACATTGGCCAATGCTTTTTGGTACAGCGACTGTGTTTCATCCATCTCTTCTGGATGCATCCTGCATCACTCACTGTTTTGGTCACAGAATCCTTCAGCAGCGCAACTCAGGGCTTGGCTTTTTGTCTGCAGGTCCTCAAGATGAGGTACTCTGAGTGTTGCCTCCCGCTGCACGTTTCTAGCTCCTGTCACAGTGGGGTTTCTTTACAGGGACTGGCGTTGTCTTCTCGAGCTGCCTTTTGGCTCCAGAGGGAGTTTCAGAGTCTTTTCCGGCATCCATCCATGTCAGATAATTTGGGGACTCAGTTCTGAGCACCAACTTGACGTTACTAGCTGGTCCAGGATGGGGGAACATGCAGGCACCAGCCAGGGCCCTGCCCCCAAGCCCACACCTCCCAGGACGGTGGTCCCTCCCCGGGGACAGTGGTTCTGTTCCAGATACCTCTCTGCAGAGAAGGCTGCAGTGGGCCCTGGGGAGAGAGCTGACACGGCTTCAGGGTCTCCATGCTCCCTCAGGCCCTGGGTCCAGCACCATACACCTTCAGGGGCAGGGAGAGGGCAGCCCCTAGTCTCGAGCATTCTTGGGGTGCCCAGTGACCTCAGGCTCACTTCCTACCTTCATCCTCCTGTCCCCTAGGCCAACCTGTGCCCATGTCCCCTTCTGCAGCTTCACCCTTCAGCCCCCAGGCCTGCACAGTGGGGACCCCGAGACACCCCTTCACGTTTGAACCTCAGTCCTGCTTCAGTCTGAAGGCGGGTGAGGAGCAGCTGGTGGCCCTTCAACATACACCCAGGTCCTCACGCCGGAAACCAGTCAGAACACGCCCACGCCCACTCCCAGAGCCTGGGGTGAGACCTTATCAGGAGAGTATTGGCAGGTTGATCATGCAAGTGCCCCTTCTCCAGGAGGGCAGGATGGGGAACACCCAGGAGACCTTGGAGGCAGAGTGGGGTGCAGGCTGAGTACTACAGGAGTCTGGGGGGGCCAAAACCAGCCCACATCCCTGAGCAATCGATCCCTTCCTCCCGAGCTGCAGGGAGCAGAGGGGGCCCACCTCTGACCCTGCTGGGAGAGGAGCAGACTGCAAGGAGTGAGGCCCCCCTTGGCAACTCCTCAGACAAGCCCCTGGCCCTGCTCTGTGAAGTCCCAGCCTCCTGGGCAGAGCCGGGGCCTGCCTGGCTACCCCACGACATGTGTGCAGCCAGGCGAGGAGGCCCGGCAGGCTCTGGCGCCGGTGGCTCCGTGCAGTGGCCACGGCTTGGACTTTGCTCTGTGGAGAACTCTGCAGGAGGCCAGGGTGGGGAGCCCAGCCCAGGGTGGATGTATCAACAGGGTGCTGGGGGCTGCTGGCAGGGCGACTTCAGCAGGGTGGGGTGGTGAGTGTGTCCAAGGGACAGTAGGCTACAGCTACGTCTGGCCCCAGCAGCCTCCCTCCAGGGATTCCCCCACAGACCCCAGCTCTGTGGGAAGTGCGGGAGACACAGAGGTCCCCTTGTGTGGCTCAGGCTACAGTCCCTGAATTGTCACAGCCCCCGCTCACACCCTCTCCCCTAACCTGTAGCCCTGGCTCCCTCTCTCCCTGCCTCCACCTGCCTTATGAGCTTGGGGGCCTATGCTGCCCTGGGTCTCTCTCTCAGGGGAAAGGGCCCCGCTGGTCTTCACCCTCCAGGCCTGTCTGCTGTTGGACGGGACAAAGCACGTCGGGAGGGTGGGTGTCTGAGGGGGGCGTCTCGGAGCCCACCAGTCACAGGCACAACCCCAAGCCTGCTCCTTATTGGCCTCAGGAGTGGTCTTCCATAGTCGCCCCTCCCACTCCCACTGAGACCTTCTGAGGTCATCACTCGAGGCAGTGGGTGCTGGTGTCGGGCACTGTCGACTTGGGGTCTGGAGTCCTGGGGTCTGCGCTGTGCACGGTAGACAGAGGGGTCTGGGGCCCTGATGGCCCAGGGCTGTGGCGCTGGGTAGGATAAGGTTGGGCAGCCCCCAAGTGTCAGCGTTTGGAGGGAGAGGGTGGAGGTGGTGTCCCAGACTTGGACCACACACACACACACACACACACACACACACACACACACACACACACACTCACACACTCTGGTCGGAGTCTGAGCAGTGCTGTGGTGACTGAGCAGGTTTGAGGCCATGTAGGCAGCCTCAACAGGCCTGTCCTGCTGCGACTACAGCCTCCAGCCCCCTTATACCCCTAGGCTTCCAGGTCAGTGTGGCCACACGCAGCAGGCTCCTGGGAGAGCCAGGTGCAGGGAACCTGTTTTCACAGTGGAACGTCCTGCCTGGAAGATCTCAAATCAACGGAGCCACGCAGTGACACCCCGTGGTGCTGGCTGCCCCTGAGTGGCCCTGGGTCTCTTGCTGGGTCCCTGGCCCATCAGCTGGTCCTGAGTGAGCCGGGCAGTGGAGCCCCTGCTGCAGGCTGGCCCTGGGGCTTTCTCTTGGGTCCCAGCAGCTTTGCCGGGCAGAACCACACAAACACTGGCTAATTGCTCTGCCCCCACTGAGTCCCAGGGCCTCTGAGCAGGGCTCCCCCAGGACTGTGGAGGGAGGGGCGGAGAGCCGGGCCCAGGGCACCCTCCCCCAGGTGTGAACATACATGACCAGTAGATGCAGCGAGCAGGCCGGCCGCGCCCCTCTTTTTTCCGAGCACGCATGCGCACGGGCACCGCGGCTGCTGCGTGGGCGAGTGGTGGCTCGGCTCCTCCGTGCCCTTAGCCACTGCAGCCCCAGGCTCCAAAGATGGAGCCAGGGCAGGGCCCTGCGGCAGCCTCGTGACCCTGTGCCTGAGACCGGGCTTGTGGACGGCCCGCGTCCGTCCATGTCCTGGAGGACCTTCTCGGCTGGCCGCCGGGAAGGTCCACGCTCGGATGCGGCCTGTGTGCGCACGGATGGGCTAGGCTCTGATCGCCCTCCTTCTGGTGCCCAGGGATGCTGCCCATGGCCGCTAGGAATGTAACGGGACCCCCGCGCCTTAGGCTCGCTGAGGGGGAAGGACTCAGGCAGGGAAGGTGGGAACAGGGGCACGTGACCTGACCCAGTGAGGGGGGGCTAGAGAGGGATCCAGAGGAGGGCCTCTCAACTATGAAGTGGTCTTGGGGTGGGGGCAGGGAGCAGGGAGACTGCCCATGGGGTCATGAGACAGGAATGGGGGGCCAGCAGGTGGGGGTACAAGGGCACCGACCCACAGACCAGGGGGCACAGGGAGAACTGGCAGAGGTGGCCTGGGAGCTGACCCAGAGGTAGGGCAGTCTTACGTGGGCAGGACGTAGAGTGGCGGAGTGGGCGGGGCTTGTCGGAGCAGGGCTTCAGAGCTGATTGTGGGACTTCCAGCAAAGGGAGGGGCTGGGGGCAGTGGAGTCAGAGGTCGGACCAGTGACCTGGCTTGGTCCCATGGTCCCCCTCTGGAAGATTCCAGTCCCTGTCAGCCCTCGCTCTGCAGACTGGCCAGGCTGATCCCGGAGAAGGAGGAGGAGCTCCTACCCCAGCAGGAGGGTCTCTCTACCCCAGCAGCCCTCTTTTCTCGGCCCCCCTCCCACCCTGGCCCTTATCAGTGGCCCTCACCTGTCCTGTGTGCCCAGGAGCCGCCTGTCCCTCCCTCTGCACCCCAGCCAGACCAAAGGAGGACAAGAGGGTGGAGACGCCCCGGCTTCCTGGGTGGCGAGTGGCCCCCCCTTCCAGACCCTGGAGGAGCAAGACAGCTAGATGGGCCCTCCCATCGTGTCCACCTCCGGTGGCCTCAGGGAAGTGGGGAGGGGCGGGGGTGTCTCAGGGTGTCATGTGACCCAGAGTTCCCTAGTGGTGCTGTGTGTTCCCACTGTCCAGATGGAGTGGCGGCGGGCGGGGGGGAAGGGGCAGCTCTGAGTTTCGGACTCTCCGGCAGGGACAATGGTGCACTTGGCAGGGCCCAAGGCCTGGTTGGGCGTCACCTGGGGAGCTGGCCTTCCTCCCCAGACTTCACGCCCAGAAACCACGTCCTGACTGAGGGGTGCTGGAACAATGTGGGATTGTGTGGCCAGGCTGGCATGCACCCTGGGGACCCGGCCATTGTGGGCTGCTGTCCGGGCTCCTCCCTCACCCAGGACCCGAGGGGCAGTGAGGGGCGGGCCCTACACTGCCAAGCCGGGCTCTTGGAGGTTCATGATCCCCCAAGACTCCTGGGGGCAAGCCCCGCCACCCCCACCCCCCAGCCCCCGGCTCACACAGACTCTGAAAACGGCATGTGCTAGTTGTTGGGGGGCATTGCGTTGGCCCTGACCCATGACAACCCCGTGCCCGATCCTGTCCCTCCTCCCAGTCGCCCTGTGCCCTGTCCCTCGGTGCAGCCACAGGTCCGTCCATCCCGCCTAGGGCCTTCCTCCCCCTTCCCTCCCCTCCTCGGCACACAGCATGCCCTTCTGCAGAGACTGGTCTCCCCAAAGTGTGTGAGAAACATGCCTTGAACTTTGGGGGCTCCATGCATGGGGGGGTTAATGGTCAGGGCCCCTTGGGGGGCACTGACTAGACAGAAGTGGTGGCCCCACCACCCAGGGACCCTTGTGGTGGAATTGTCCCCCTTCAGTGGTACATTTCTTGTTTCATGAATTTTCCCTCAATGCAATGGGACCTTCTGTGGGAGCCCCCCACCCTCACATTTGGGCTCTGTCCCTGCGGGCCAAAGGATTGCACCCCACCCTACTCCACCTCTGTGTTCCACTCAGCCCTCCTCCCTGCTGTGTACAAAGGGCAAGACTCACTAGCTGCAGCCTGGGCATGCTTCTAGAACCGTGCTGGCCAGTCAGGGTGGACACAGGCGGGCATTCAGCCTGGACACCCCCCCCCCCCCGTCAGGCTGGTGGCACAGGGGCAGCCAGGACAGACCTCTGAGCTGCTCTGGGACAGGTACACTCATGTCCTGGCGTAAGGTCAGGGGAGTGGCTGGGGCTCCTGGATTGGCCGCCTCTGTGCTGACCCCTACGGCTAGCGCAGACCCAGTGGTCCTCAGTGCCCAGCTGATTTGTGGGGTGGCTGGGGGCAGGGGAGCGTAGCTCCAGCCAGTGTGCAGCCCCCAACACAGAGGGACCTCCTTGTGGGCACTGCTGTCCAGTAAATGCATCCAGATACAGCGGGAGTTGCTGGACACATCTCCAACACTGGCCAGGGATCACCAAGCAGTGACCCCCAGGGGATCCCACAGTGATAATGTGACCTCCAGGGAACCCCCCACACACATCTATAATGTGACCCCGAGGGACCCCCACAGAAAATGTGATCCCTAGAGGAACCATACCCAGCTATAATGTGACTCCCCCAAGGGACCCCCACCATATACAACATAACCTCTCAGGGGACCCCCAACCAACTATAACGTGACCCCCCAGGGGATCCCAATCAGTTACAATGAGACCCGCAGGGTTCCCAACTAGCTACAGTGTGACCACCTCAGGGACTCCACCCAGCTACAAGATGGACCCCCAGGGCCCCCAGTGAGCGATACACAATGACATCATGCCCCCCAAACCAGGGGCTGTCTTGCTGACTCTCTGTCTTGCTTGACTCAGGCGCCCTGATGGGTGCCAGGGCTGAGCCAAACACCCTGGGGTCCTCAGGGTGGCTCCCTGGAAGGTATCTGCCAGGCCTTTTTGTGAGGCACTCATAGAGGGACTTGAAGGCTCACCCCCCTGCCCCGCCCTCTCTGGTCAGCGCCAGGTGGGCGGCCCTGTGCTGGGAGGCTGAGCAGTGCAGACCTGAAGGCTGGCAGCATGGGCCCCCGCCTCCTCCCCTGGATGGGGGCTGGGGGGTTTCTCAGCATGCTTCCCCCGCTGCCTGTCCCTCCGAGGCCTCTGTGCCCATCTGCACCATGGAATCCCCTTCACTGTCACTTGTCTGTCTGTCTGTTGCACTGGTTTGCTGTGACTGGGTGATGGGCAGGGCCACCTGTTGGAGATCCAGGAGACGGTCTCAAAACCTGGGACCGGGTCGCTCGGAGGCGGAATGGACTCAGTTCTTCATGAAGGAGCAGTGCCTGCTAAACACTTGGTTGGCGTTGAAACCACTAGCCCAGGGGTGGGGTGGGGTGGGGGGAATGGAGCTTCTTGTTCCTATACAGGGTGGCTATGTTGCAGTGGGTGGAATTTGGGGTGACTGCCCCCCTCCAGGGAGACTCCTTTTCCCACTGACTGGCTGCCCCACCCCCACCTCCACCCCCAGCCACCCCCCAAAGAGCAGACCCATCTGATCCCTCCTGGCCTGCCATCTCAGTGGCCTTTCCCTGGCTGGGCCTGTGCTCTGACCCTGCAGCCCCTCCCCCCTGGTCCCTGCCATGGTGTCGGGCCACCTCTAGCACAAGGCCCCTAACTCTCTGCCATGTCTGTAAGACCCCCTTCCCCTGAAGTCCCACAGCCACAGGGTGAGGCAAGGCTGGATGTTTCTGGGCCTTGTCCAGGGAAGAACGGGGGCGGGGGGGAGGGGGGAGGGGGAACAGGGGCAGGAGGGGGCAAGGTACAGTGAGCACAGAGCTGTGGGTTGGGGGTGAGGTTCATAAAGGAGGTCCAGCTAGAGGCAGGGCTGTGACTGGGGGCAGGCAGGGGAGACCTCCAGAGAAAGCTCTGGGAGGCTCCTAGGCCCCTACACAGAGTCTCAAAGAGGGGGTGGGGGTGCTAAATGGAGGTCCCAGGGTCAGGAGCCACAGCCCACTCCAGTCTGAGGCAGCAGGCATTTGTGTGTGCCCTAGGACCCTCCACAGAAGATTCTAGAGCAGGAAACGCAGGCAGGCCCCACTGAGGAGCTGGACTGTGTGACCTGGGGGGACAGCAGGACTGGAAGGTCCCTGGACAGGGAGGGTAACCTACCTGTCTGTGTGCCATCAGCTGTGGTGCCCAGGAAACCCCGAGAACTAAGTGTGGCCAGAGGGCAGCACCCCGACTCCAGGCCCTCTGCGGCCAGCCTGTGTGTGCACATGAGCATGCTGGCATGTGGGTGCAGGCATGTGCTCGTGTACCAGCATGCTTGCAGCTCCGTGTGTGGGTGTCTGTGCATGTGTGTGCATGTGTCTGTGTGGGTGTGTGCGTGCATGTGGACATGCATGTGACTATGTGTGTGTGCATGTGTGCGAGCATGCTTGCAGCTCTGTGCGTCTGTGTGGGTGTCTGTACATGAGTGTGTGTGAATGTGTGCCTGTGTGGCTGTGCTAGTGTGGAATGTGTACCAGATGCGTACAGCTCTCTGTGTGTGTGGCTGTGCATGTGTGTATATATCGGGGTGATCAGGCCTCTGATATACTCACAGCAAGGGTTCAACAGGCAGTTGTGTAGCGATAATCATTATTTATTATAACACCGATATAGAGATCATGAGAGAGAGAGAAAAGAGCATTACAAGTTACATATATATCCTTTCATGATACATGTTCACCTCAGCCTTGCTAGACGGTCCACGTGGGGCAGTCTGAATAGACATAGGCTGGTACGAAGCAGACTTGGGAGAGGCAGGCTAGAGAGAGCCTCTATCTTACGTCCCATCCCTATATACCCTCTGGAGCTAAGCCAGGCTCCCAATTACAGGTAAGGACATACGTCACAGGAAGGGGTTGTGCCTTGTGCACACATTATAGGAAAAGGGGGCTATCAGGGTCCCAAGTGAGGAGACCGGACCCCAGACTCCTGGATGTGGCTCAACAGGTCACACTAGAGATCTTAACATCAGCATGTGAATCCACCCACCGGCTTCAAAGGAAGGGAACCGCCATCCTCACAGCAGGGGAGTCAGCTCTGGTTAGACAACACAAAAGGCCTTAAGTAATTGGGACTTCCATAACAAATGCTGGTAGACAGTCTGGTTAATCTTTGGTGCTTAATAATTGTGGAGAAGTTCTGTCTTCACCCGACATGTATTCGCGTGTGACTGTGTGTGCATGTGCATAGACAAGTGTAAGTGTGCATGTGTGTGTGCGTGTGGCTCTGGATGAGCACAGCAGCACCCTGTACACCATGTGTTGTGGGACTGCTCCCACTGCCCTGGCAGTTGCTCCTGCCGCTGCTTCTTGGCGACAATGGTTTTTGGAGGCGTCACTTTGAAAAACAAGTCAGCATGCAAACCACGGAGGGGAGCAGGTCGGAGGGGCTGGTGACCAGTTCTGGATGCCCGCTCAGAGTGCGGGGTGTCCCTCCTGGCCACGCGGGCCTTGCCCTTCACCCAGAGGGCGGCCCTGTGCCCAGGAGGCTGGAGGGTGGAGCGGGTCCTCGTCCTTGAGGTGAGTCAGCGTCTGTGGGGCAGGGCAAGGACACGCAGGCAGCCCGAGGCTCCTGTTTCCAGGAAACCCAGTAAGGACGATTGAGAGACAGAGGACAGGTTGGGGGCGGGGAGAAACAGCAGCTGGGTCCCGGGTGCTGCCCACCAGGGACTGTAGTGTCTGCCTGTCAGGGCCGGCTGGGGGGCGGCAGTGTCCTATTGGCGTTTGGCTGTCTCAGCTGTGCACTGGGGACCCCAGCCACAGGTAAGGTTTCAGATTCCACGGTGGGGCTTCACCCCATGGTGGGGTCCCAGCTCTGTGTTGGGAACTCAGCATTGTATTGGGGGTCCTGGATCTGAATTGGGGTCTCAACTCTGCACTGGAGGTCCTGGGTCTGTGTCAGGGCTCCAGCTCTTTGTTGTGGGTCCTGCTCCACGTTGGGGGTGTCTCAGGTTCCATCCTGGGGGATTCTCAGCTACACAGTGGAGATCTCAGCGTTGTGTCGAGGGTGCTGGCTCTTTTGGGGCTCCCAGGCTCTGCATTAGGGGCCGGAGTGCCATGTCGGGGCTCTGAGCTCTCTGTGTGTGTTAGGGTGGGGGGAAGTCCTGACTTCCAAAGGGGAGTCTTGGGTGGTTTAACACACAAAAGGAAGACATGAAACAGGACAGGAAGGTTGTGGAGCATGGTCCTGCTCCCCCAGAGACAGGGAGTGTCTGTCTGGCCCCCTCTGCTACCCTCCTGGGCAGGCACTCCCCAGCCCACCCCGAGGGGCTGGCTGTGGGTGCCCTGAGCAAACAGGCCTTCTGAGAGGAGGGAGAGCCCATGTCTGCCCTTCAGGCCAGTCTGCAGAGGAGAGAGGCCACAGCACAAACAGCCTCCTGTGGAAGGAGAAGCCCCCATCCCCACCCCCCGGACACTTTCTGGAAAGTCAAGTGTCCAGTCCCCCTGTGACTGAGTAGCATGGGCTGGCTGCCCTGCCGGTGTTCACAGCCCTGGGCCCCGCTGCCCAGAAAATGGGGTCCCACTGGAGCCAGCCAGCACCCCCACTTCCTGCGACAGATGATCCTGGCTACAGACACAGAGGCTGCTGGAGGCCCTGAGTGCCACCCTGCGGGGGCACAGAGAAGGCCTCACATGCCCCGTCCACATGGACCGTGCTCAGCCTACTCCTACCCCAGGCTGCGCCATCGGCGTCACTGCTGGCTTGGGCTCAGCCCTGTACGTGTCTCAGGGTATCAGAGACCCCAGATCTCAAACAGTGTTTAAGAACATTGATCAAGTCTTGAATGGGACAAAGACAAGCACACATGATGTGGACGAGGGGGACATTAGCCGGGTGTCAGGATGGTGAGGGCAAGTTCAGGGTCACTGGCAGATCCATGCACTGGAGCCGCAGCTGAGCCGGCACTGTCTGTTAGACACCCAGGGCCTAACACAGCAGCCCGGCCAGGCTTGGGACCAAGTGACCTCCATGAAGCCCAGCTGGACAAGCCCTGTGGGAGGGGATGACCCTTGTCCCCCTGCACTCTGCCCGGAGGCAGCACTGCCCATCCTGTTCCCCAGTCGAGGAATCCCATGCTGCCTTCTGCAAACAGGGTGCTTCGGAGCTCACACTCTACTGCGGCCTTCACAACCCTGGCTCTGCTGGCTGGGGTGCCACCTGCCCTTCCTGAGCCCCTGCTGCCTCTGGGGTCCTGAGCAGGCCATGTGGGCAGCTCCCCTCTGCTCCCCAGGACAGCATGCTGATCTACTCACCCCCCCCCCAGCCCCCCCAGGCTGGGCTCAGCCGAACCAGGAAGCATGCAGGTGACCCAGGACAGGCAGTCCCCAGCTCCTTCCCCACTGGGTGGCCAAGGCCCGCAGCCTGGCAGCCCCAGAGGCAGGAGGACGGGGGTCCTGAGGGCTTAACCACTGGCCGCCGGCCACCTTCACCAGTTCTGCGTTTCCCATCAGACATTCCTGCTGGAAGGCATGTTCCTCAGTGGCCCGAAAGACTCCTGAAAGAATTCATGGGCAAGGGCTGTTTCAGGGACTTATAAGGAAGACCCCTGCCCTGATAGCGCTTGAGGAGACTGTGTATTGAGTCTTCAGCAGCACGATGAGAAAGTATCAAGCAGGACACGGCTCCAGAAGAGGAGGCCATCGTGAGGCCCGAGGTCATGGCCTCCTGGGGCTTTACAGAGAACCAGAGGCTGGATCAGCACCCCGAGTTCGGGGAAGGCGAGGCCCCGAAACAGGATGGGTGGCAGGCTGGTGCTCAGTGCACAGGTGCTGGTGCTGGGGACCTGCTCAGTGACCCTGGCTCGGTGCAGCAGAAGGCAGCCCAGGTCTCTGGCTGGCCTCCTTCTGGGGCAGATCCCTCTGACCTCTTGGCCTGAGTGGTGCTCTCCCTGTGCCTCACCAGCAGGACTCGCCCTGGCCTTCCGTCTTCCCCAGGGCAGCCGTGCGAGTGGCGCGGTGGGGACCCCAGGGCTCCAGTCAGATGCACAGTCGGCCTCAAAGCCAGGCCCTGGCTCTTCGACTCCACAGCGGTCTTCTGGGACCGAGGATTCACCCAGAGCTGGGCATGGATCTCCTGACTGTTGCTTCTGCCAACGTCAGTTGTGGATCCCAGCCAGCTGGACAGTGCTGCCCCTCTTTCACGCTGCTCCCTGCTGGTCCATTGTGGGACCTTCTAGGTATCAGGGATGGGACATGGACGTAGGGGCCGTGGTGGGTACACACTCATTCTCCAGACAGAACCGCTGACGAGTCATCCATGGCCCTGCAATCCCAGGACGTGGGCCCCGTCAAGGACGCACAAGGGCAAGCCTCTGAGGGAGCCTGCCCCCCTCCCCTGCCATGTTCCACATGAATCACTCACCCACTGCCAGAGGGAGAGGAGCAGAGATGGACGTAGGGCCCCAGCGTCTCCCAAACCAAACACCCTGAGCTCCCAGCCAGCACGGACCCCTGTGGGTTTCTGAGACTGCCGCTACTCACTCCCCGCTGTCGTTGGTGCCTTTGAGAATGGAGACCCACAGCCCGACATGTGCACACCGTGCCACCACCCCTCCTGGCAAATGGGCAGGAGGACTTCAACGGAGTCTTAATCCACCTGGGTCCCTCCCCGCAGATAGATATGGGGCTGTCACTGCTGTCCGGAACTTTCTGCAAGTCTGGTGCTCAGAACTGAAGCTGTCCCTCTGGAAAATGCTGGCCACCAGACTGGGATACCCCAGTGGCCACTCCACCCTGCCGGCCCCTCAGAATCTGGGCTACTCCGAGGTGGGGGGTGGGGGGTGAGGAGCGGGAGCTTATGGGCGCCCCAGGGCAGCCTGCACCTACGTCAGCTCCAGTCTGCAGGCCTTGCTCCATCTCTGGAGGCGTGGATGCATGTCTGGTGGGTGATGTCCTGCGGTCACATTAGCTTTGTGACCCGTCGGAGTCCAGTGACTCAAGGGTCACGAGTTTGGCTGCAAAAGCAAGGCTAGCTGTTTGAGACCGCCGGCCGGCCAGCTGGCACACTCAGAGGCAGTCCCCAAAGCGCAGGGGTGGGCGGCCCTCTGCCTCGGGAGTGGGGAAGGGAAACGGGTCTTCAGGAGTTGGGGGTGTCGAGGCCCCGGGATGCTGCAGCCACTGTTTTCTGAGTGAGAATCTGGGGGGCAGACAGTGGAGACCCCCGCTGTGCGCCCAGGGCTTGATGGTCGAATCCGCCCAGGTGCTCTGGGAAGAAAGGCCCTTTGACCTCCAGAGAAGGCCGCTGCCCCTGCTCTGATGCTGGGGATGCTCCTAGCCCGTGCGTGGGCGCGCCCACTGCAGACCGGTTCCCCTCAGTCCTGCGGTCTCTGAGAGTGCAGGCTGGGCAGAAGGGCGAGTGCTGCAGGCCCCCAGCCTCAGGCTCCTGCCTGACCCTCCTTGGGGCTGAGAGGCTGGGAGGAAGCAGGATAGAGTGTGGGCACCTTGGAGTGCACCTCTCATCAGGGGTCCTGGGGGGAGTTGGGCCCCACCCAAAGCCAGTGCTTCCAGAGATACCCCCCACCCTGCCCCCACAGTCTGGCCAGCTGGCCCCTGACTAGATGGGGAGGTGGGAAGAAGGGAATGGGCGTTCCTCCCTTCATCTAGAATCTTGGAAAACTGGCAGGGGTGGCTCAGCTTGGGGGGCAGGGGGCAGGGGTGGGAGTCAGGCCTGTCTTGGCGACCAGGGATGTGGAGGGCAGGTGGTAGGCATGTTCAGCACGCGGGCCCCCTGTCTGTGTTGGGGACTAGGGATGTGGGGAGCAGCAGGCAGGCATGTGGAGCATGGGGATGGGGAAAGTCTGTGTTGGGGACCAGGGACACGGCAGTCAGGGGACAGGTGTGGGGGTAGGGGGGCAGGAGGTTGACAGGAAGGTGGAGGCTGTACTTGGGGAACCAAATATGTGGATGGCCTGTCCCCCCAAGCTCTGCCTTGATCCAGCTGTTCCTCCAGGACTGTAAGGGTCCATGCAGTGTGTGTGTATGTGTATATATATATATATATATATATATATATATATCCAGGCCACTTCTGATGGGGAAGGCACAGCAAAAGGGGGCACTGCCGGCCCTGGTTATCTCCTTGTGGGTGTGTGTGTGTGGGGGGGGTGCGGGGCACTGGGCCATGGCCTGCAGTCTCCAGGGGTTCCTGATCCTGAGCTCAGCAAGCCAGGCAGGAAGCCCATCCCTAGCAGGCGGGGCTCAGGAAGAAGGTTCCAGAACCTTTGACCGGAGGCTGTGCTGCCCAGAGCGGCACCGCCCCCACCACCTGGCATCCAGCTTAGAGAGCCTCCTGGCATGGGGCAGACACAGCCCCTGGGTGCTGGGGCTGGCAGGGAGCTTGCTGCAGGAGCTAGGGATCCTGCCAACCTAGAGATAATCTCGGGAACATTCCATCTCCTGCAGGAAGGTCACCCTGCAGCCCTCACTCACTGTGTGGATTTCTTCTCTTTAAACATCTACGTGGTGCGGAGGGCACAGTGGCTTCACTCTTGTGGGGCTGCTTCCTGCAGGGTCAGTAGTTCAAGACCACCAGCAGCTGTGCAGGGGGAGACGAGGCTTTACAGTACGAGGGGGGTGGGGAACCCACAGGGCTGCCCTGCCCTGTCCCAGGGGTTCGTTGCAAGTGGGCAGTGAGTCTGGTTTGGTGAGGACTAGGGGGTGGGGGGCATGGGTGCTCCAGGGAGGGAAGGAGCACCTGTCCCATCCAGTCCCCTCCCTGGGCCCACTCCATCCCCCTCAACCTGCAGGAGACAGCACAAGTAGGGCAGGGCCTGGGGACAGGACCCCTGGATGACCTTGAGCACGCCCCCCTTCCCCTTTCCCCCTCTGAGGGCACTTGACTGAAGTGTCCTGCCTCCATTGATGGGATCATAGAAGCTTTCTCTCTCTTGATATCCTCCCCGCCCCGCCATGGTGTCCTGGGTCCCTCTCTGGCTGGTGCTGCGCCTGAGGTGGCTGCTCTGTCTGTCAAACTCCCTGCCTGGGAGTTGGGCGGGCAGTCAAGGTGGCCAGTGGGCAGGGTAGGGCTCCCCGGGAGGCCTCCAAGGCTGTGACTCTCTCCTGCAGAGCAGCCTTGGGTGTGAATGACCAGTGTGTCCCTTAGGTCAGAGTCTAGAAGCTCTCTGTGCGCTTCCAGAAAGTTCCCTCACGGCCTCCAGGCTCCAGTGAAAGACTTCCTTGTAGGGTGTTCTGTGGGGCACTGAAAGTGTCCAACCGGGCTGAGCCCTGGTGGCGTAGTGGTTGTGCGCAGGACTGCGGCCCAGTGGGACGGAGGTTCAATTCCAGCAGTGGGGCTAGGCCTTCTACTCCCACCACTGGAGAGCAGAAAGTGTCCAACCGCGGAGTTGTCCAGTGTCCTGTGGAGGACAGGGTCCTAAGTCCCCCTGACCATTGGGGGGGGTGG
>PVJH01009910.1:0-41844 GCA_004026705.1 Nesogale talazaci | reverse complement strand
TCAGGGTTTGCTGGGCCCCCATCTGCTCATGACGCGTCCCCTCCAACCCCTTTGCTGGGTGCTCCGGGACAAACAGCACCCCATTCCTCCTCGTTCCCTCCGTTCTCCAGAACTGCCAGGATGCACTGGATTGTGACAGGCTGGCCCGCAGTTCGGTTCCAGGCCCTGGTGGGCAGGTGGCCCTCCTCGCTGCTCCAGCTTGTTCACTGGGCGGGCTCCAGTTTGCTTGCTCTTTGGACAAACACACCCCCCTCCAAGGAAGAGGTGCCCCAGGGCAGTCCACAGGGCCCAGCGGGACTGGGTGGTGGCCAGTCCTCAGTCTCATGCTGAATGGGTTCAGGTGGGATGGAGGTCTCCAGGGCTGGCTCTGGCCTGGGGCATCTCAGAGCCCAGCTGAGACGTGTGTGTGTGTGTGTGTGTGTGTGTGTAAGGGGGCTTGCCAGGTCCAGCAGCTCCACGGAGAGGCGTCCTGCTGGGAGGAGCTCAGTGCCTGTGCCTTTGTCTGCTCACAGCTTTAGCCTGGGACCAGCAGCCCCTCTCCCCCTCCCCCTGCTTCCTCCCTTCTGCTCATTCCCTGCCCCCTACTCTGCCCCTCCCTGGTTCTTCCCTTCCCCTTTCTCCTCTTCCCCTCCCCTCCCCCTCCTCCTCCTCCGCCTCCCTCCCTGCCTGCCTTCCTCCACCCGCAGGGTCACGGGACCCAGCCGCCCGGCCGGCGCCAGGGGCTAGCCGTCTTTTCTCCAGACCAGAAGGGTCCCTCTCTGGGCCTGTGCCTGTGGGCCGCCAGAGGAAAAACACCCAGCAGCTTGCAGGAAGACTTGGTCCCAGGGTCCCCTCTGCCCGCCACCCAAGGCCAGACCCTGCACTGGCACCCCCTGCCAACTTCCTCATGGGCATCCAGCACTGAGTCCCAAGGACTCTGAGGAGGAGAAGGGCCATTCCCCCCTGAAGCCTTGTGACCAGTGACTCAAAGGGGAAGGCCCAGCAAGCACACTTGCCCAGTGGCAGCTGACTAAGCATCCCCCCGCCCCCAGGGACCTGGGTTACACTCAGAGTGGGGTCTCCGTACCATAACCACAGATGAGGCCAGCCACCAGGTCCAGCTGCCCCTCATCTTGCAGTGACCCTTTTGGAGCTGACCGGGGTCCTGTCAAGGGTGGGTGCTCCACTGACCACGCTTGTTGAAGCCCACGACCCACCACAAGCCGGCTCTGTGTCTGGAAGCAGCAACGCGGTGCAGGAGGGCCTGCAGAGCTGTTCACTGCAGGGCAGAGATTCCCGGAGAAAGACCAGGCCAGTGTCCAGTGACAGGAGCCCTGTGAGGCCTGTCCTATAGGATAGGATCATTGCGAGGCAGACGCAGCAGCTTTCCCGGCGCACGAGGAGGTCATCCCGGAAATGACTCCCACTCATCAAGGCTAGCCCACCAGCCTGGGTCTGTGCTGATACTCGACTCGGTCTCTAAGAGTTGGTCAGCTCTACACAACTGGCTTTGCTTAACTTCTTTGGAAAAAATCAGTTCAGCTAGATATGGACGCTAATGGTTGCTAACAGCACCCAAAGAGTTGAAGGGCCAGATGTTGTTTGTGTCCCCTGAGAATCTAAGGGTCTCTTGAGGACTAAGCCTGAGACGCATCAGATTTCTGGCTGCGGGTACCCATTCCCTGGGAACAAGGGGTTCTGCTGTGTGTACATTGTATCTGGAGCCCCCCTGCTGTCCTCTGGCAGATATAGTGTATCCAGAGCCCAGTTGTGACCTCTGGCGGATACATTGTATCAGAGCCCAGACACGTCTGCTGGCAGATACATTGTATCCAGAGACTCTTAAAAGAAGGGCAAGGTGGAGGGGAGGGTGGATAAAAAGAGACAGAGGAGACAACATTGAAACAGGAGAAAAACTGAGTCCTGGTGTGTGTGGAAGCACCCTTGAAAACAAAACAAAGAAAGGAAAGGAAAGGAAGTGGTTCTGTGGGGTGAGAAGAAGGCTGCTCTCTGGGGGAGGGGAGGGCCTGGGCCTGGGCCAAGGGAGGTAGGATTGGGAGTGGGGGAGGGGGAGGTACTTCTGGGGTCTGGCAGCCTTTGCCCTGGAGAGTGGTTATTTTATTCTGACTCACTGAAAAAGAGCAGCAGCAGCCGTGCCCCCACCCCAGGCCTCAGCTACCATGGACCAATGGATCAAAAACACATACATCTGACATTTTAGATGTTTAAATTTTAAATGAGGTGGAAAAGACCTGACAGCAGCTAACAGGGCAAGTGTGCAGAAGGGTTTCTCAAGCAGAGATTCCTCACAGCTATCCCCTCTCACCTTCCACAGGTGCCCAGCAGATGCCCTGGGCCCGCAGCACAGCTGAGTGGGGTGGTGAAGAGGCTGGCAGAACAGCCTGAGTCTCCGTCTGTAGTCACAGGGCCCTCTGTAACGCTAAGAACAGGGACAGTGCTCCTAAGGGCCACCCACCCACCCCCTAAATTTACCCAGACCAACAAACTCATCCTGAGACTGAACTGACAATCCTTGCAGAAGCAGGCTCGCTGGTCTCCCTCGGAGCAGCTGGTGGGTTTTGAGCTGCCGACCTTGTGGTTAGTGGGCCAGCTCTCCCGCCTTTGTATGCGGGGTGTAGGGTCTGTCAGCAGGGCTGGGTGTGGACAGGTTTGCTGCAGGGGGATGGACAGTGGGTGGGATGCTGGCGGGCGGGGGTGGGCAGCTTGCAGTGAAGCAGCGGTTACTGTTCCATGGGAGTGGGGCATGCACAGGGGAGGGGTGACTGCTGGGGGCGGTGCGCCGTGTGGAGGGAGCTACAGCCCCGCGGGGTAGTGGGCATGGCTTGGGGAGGTGACCCCTTTGATAGGAGGGGTTTGGATGGTGCCCGAAAGGAGGCGTTACGGGGGTCCACGCCCCGCGGCCCAGTCTAGCGGGTCTGGGGGCAGCCGGCTGGCGCCACCGCTGGAAACTTTCCGGAGCCGCGGGTCGGAGGCGGGGCCCGACGGCCGTTGGGGGCAGGGCCTTCCCGGGCTGGTGGGGCGGGGCCTGGTGATGGGAGGGGCTTTGGTGGGGGCGGGACGGGTCTGGGGCGTGGCCAGCGGGCCGGGCGGGGAGCGGCCGCGCGGGCGGGCAGGCGGCGGAGCAGAGACGGCCATGCCCACCAACTTCACCGTGGTGCCCGTGGAGGCGCGCGCGGACGCGGCCCAGGCCCCGGACGGCGGCGATGAGGAGGACGGGCGGCCGGGGGTGCAGGGCTGCCCCGAGGGCCACGCGGAGCCGGATCCCGCCAGTCCCACGCGGAGCTCGAGCCCGGGTGAGTGCCGGGGGGAGGGGGCGCGAGCCGGGACCCCCTGCGCCCTCTTCCTTCCCGCCCGGGGCCCCCGCAGCCCCCTCGCTCACCTGCTCGGCGTGCCGCCTCACTCGTGGTTCACCCTGCTCCCGCCACCCCCCACCCTCGGCGACCGGCGACCCCAGGGCACTTAGCTCGACGTGGGGGAATAGAGACACCCGTGTGCGGTCGGGGGCGTCTGTAGCGCCTCCCGCGGCTGGGGGCTATGCCCCCATGGGGACCCCTGTCTGGTGGGCGTCCGACTGGCTGCCTGCCCCTTCCACTGACTGACCCTGCAGCTGCCCAGGGTGCCCTCCGTCCCCTCTGTTGGCTGGGTGGGCCCTGCTCTTACTCTCGGTGAGGTTGGGCTGCTGACCGGCTGGGGGGTTTGGGGAGGAGGGATTTCCAGAGATTGGTACTGGCTTCCCTGGGGGCTGGCAGATTCACAGACCCTGCCAGGTCAGCCGCAGCACAATGGGGAGAGGGCAGGCTCTGTGCATGGACCCCCAGAGTTGGGTGCTGGTCATCGGCCCTTGCCAGCAGAGTCAGAGATCCTCACAGGACCCTGGTAGACAATTTGGGGGCCTGGGGAGACTGGTGGGGAAGACCGCACCAGCTATCCTGGCTTGACTGTGTGAAGCCGCTCTCTGCAGGGACAAGCACAAGAGGCTGGCACCCAGCGCAGACCCTATTTGGGGTCTTTAGAGGCACCTAAGGACCAGCACCTGTGTTATCCCTGCCCGGCAGCCCTGGACTCAGAGGACAAACCACGGGGGGTGGAAGGAGGTTTACAGGTGAAGGTGGCTGACATTTCAGTATGGGCAAGCCCTCCACAAGTCTCTTCACCCACGATGAGAGTGGCATTGCAGTCTGAGCAAGGAGGGTCCCAGACAAGCCTTGGGGTCAGGGTGAGGAGAGGTGACATTCCAGCTGGAGGTCAAGTCGTAGGGTCACACCCTGCAGAGGGGGTAGGGTCCTTGGTGCCTGGGCTCATGTGCCCTGCCCCTGTGGCTGGTCCACACTGCACGGAGGGTCCTGTCAGGGCCAAAGCCCATCTGATCTCGCATTCTGTACAGGACAGACAGCCTCATCTTTCTCCCACAGGACCACCCGTGGGTTTGAATCCTTGGCCTTGTGGTTAGCATCCCAGCTCCTGACGAGGCACCCTGGGCTCCCCTGGACTCCCAGCTTCCTGCCCCTCTGAGGGTACCCAGAGGTCTTGGGGAGGCCTCTGAAGCAGATCTGGGGACTCCCACCCAGGCCACCACAACCTTGTGTGGGGCAGCAGGACATCCTGGTGGCAGTGGTACTCTTGTGGAGGTGGGGGTGGGGGGCCTCATGGAGGGAGAGTCCTATCCGGACCCCTGGGCCAGGTTCCATAGCCACTGGACATTCATTAACCTTGGGCTGTCCCCGCCTGGCTGCACCGAACGGTCGTATCGAACGGCTGGGCCTCCCTCGCACACTGGCAGCAGCCATGTCCCCTGGTCTCGCCGCCCCTGCCCTCCCTGTACCAGTTGTGGGCCACTTGGCCGTGCTGGGCAGAGGGTGGGGTTTTGCTGGGGGGCTTCCGTCTCCAGGTGAGCACTCCTATGCTGGTCTGCTCATGCCCCGGGAGCTGGGCCTGCAGGGGCCAAGAAATGGCCTGTCCCTCACTTGTCCTGCATGACTCCTATGCGGTGGGCTTACTTGGTGCCGGGGGCTGTGGCTCTGAGCTGACAGAAACCCCAGGTCTGTGGACCTTTGGACACAGGCTGGGGTGGTCCCAGGAGGACTGGGAGAGTCTGGTGTGTCCCCCGGCCTGCACTAGGTCCTGGTGCCCATGAAGGGCCCTATTCCAACCTGGTTTCTCACTCCACACAGAGCCTCCTGCTCCACACCCCAGACCCCTTGCCCCACACAAGCAGCGCCCCCACCAACTCCCTTGCTTTGCACATGGCTACCCCTGCCCCTCACCCCGCATTTGCCCCACCCCCTGGCCCCTCACCACACATGCGGACACCCCTCCTTCAGGGTCTCACTCTACACCTGCTCCCTTTCTGGCCCCTTACTCCACACAGGGATGCCCTTACTCTGCACCCCCTGCCACCCTGCCCTGCCCTGTGCACAAAGACCCTTCCACCTGCTCCCCCACCCCCCACTCTGCCCACAGAGCCCTGTCCTTCAGCAGTCCCCACTCAGCGAGGACTCCTCCTCTGTGTCTCTGTGTCTGTGTTTCAGCCCAGCCTGCTAGCCTGGGTTCTCACAGAGGGGCGGATGTTGCTGGGACTCCTCCCAGGTCGCTGGCCTGGGCGTTCATCTTGGGGTCACGGAGCAGGGACCCAGGGTCTGGGAGCAGCGGCACTTGCTAAGACCTGAACTCTGGGGGGGGGGGGGGGGGAAGTGGGGGCAGCACCGATGCCCAGGTTTAGACTGGAAGAGGTCGAGGCCCCACCCAACCCTGATGAAGGGCACCCTAGAGACCTGTTCTGGCCGGTGCTGGGGTCAGAGGTTGAAGTGTGTGGAGGCAGGGCCACAGGATTCTGGGATTAGAGATCCTGGCACGAGTGTCGGGGGTCACAGGCCAGGTGTGGGTCACTGAGTTCAGGATTCAGAGGCACAGGGCTGGGGAAGGTGGTAGGCATCTGCGTGTGTGTGTGTGTGTGTGTGTGTGTGTGTGTGTGTCCTGTATGCAGTGATGCTAACAGGTTCCCTGCCTCAGGACAGTCCAGCTGCCAAACCACCTGCTGCAGCGCCCCTCCCCCACCCCTCTCCACCTGCTGAGGCCCTGGAGCCCCTGCTTACCCCACCCCTGCACCCCGGGATGGGTGCACTCATGGGCCAACCACCCAGGCTGTGGGCTGTGCCAGCAGGGTAGAGAGCAGGAGGGCCATGACCTCGCCATCTTCCAGAGCATGGGGGCTTGTCACCCACCCTGAGAGGTCTGATCAACCAGGAGCCCCACCCACTGTCTTCCTGGAGGACTCCAGATCTGTCCAGACGCTGACTGACTCGTCACATGACCAGAACCCATTTAGGAGCCGCGGCCCCTCCTCCCAGCACAGCAGGGCCTGTACCCCAGCACCCTCCCCAGCCCAGTCCCCCTTTCCTTCCTCCCTAAGCTCCCGGTGACACCTGAAATGCTCCCTGGGTGATCAGCTGAGAGCGTGGGGGTCGGCACAGGGGGCCCTGGGGGCTGAGAGAGGGGTCCCCCACTTGTGGTCTGGGGCCCAGTGTGGGGCCTCAGCAGAGCTGTGGGATCAAGCTGTGGTGACATCTCAGAGGGCTGGTCTCAGGCCAGGTGTGCTGATGGCTCGAGGAAGGGCGTGTCCCCCTGAGGACAGAGCTCAAAGAGTTAACACCTCTCCTGGGGATGGGGGGGAGAAGGGGGGCTCTGAGCGGCCTGGTCCCCACTGATAAGCTCAGCCTGCAGGCTGGAGCTGGGCTGCCCCCAGCTGGGCCATGGCCATGGCTGCCAGTGCCACGTGCGACCTTGAGAGCGCTAGTGAGTGACCCTGCTGCCGGGGTCCCCTTGGGGCTGCCAGGCTGGGGCTGACCACAGTAGCCTGTGGGATGGCAGCCACCCGCTTCCTCTGCTACAGTTTCTGCTGGAAGGAACGGGGTGGGGGGTCCACCTATGAGGGGCATCCTGGGAAGCTTGGCTAGGGCCACTGGGAGTCCCAGCGGGGGCGGGGGGTGTTCTCAGCAGGCTCTGTGCTGGGGGCCGAGGACTGAGGGCTGGAGTGGACAAACACACCTGTCTGCACTCGACACCTCTGTCAGGGCATGCAGACACACAGCATGCATGCATGTATACACACACCATGGAACATGTGCTTGGGTGCACACACTAGCACAGGCATACACACCGTCAACACACTCATTTGTACACACTAGCACACCCACACTGACGCCGTCTCACACACACACACACACACACACACACACAGTAGCCAGCACATACCAACACACACACACACACACGGTAGCTAGCACACACACACACACACACCTGCCAGGACACGCATCGCCAACATACATAATGGTGCACCCGCAGTCACTGGTGAGCATGTCAGCAGCACACACATGGACCAGTACACACATACACACCACTAGCACATAGCCTTGTACACCCCACCCATCAGCACACATGTACCCCCCCACCTGTATACAGTCACGGAGGGAACTGTGCACATGTGTGATGAGGGGGAACCAGGTCTTCATGGCCTCCTCTTGCCTGTGTCCATTCAGAGAGCAGAGACCCCGTGGTTGGCTGCGGCCACGGGCCAGATGGAGGGGAGATGCAGCTGATCTGGGCCAGGTGTCCAGTCTGGTCTCTGGGGCTGCCTCATGACGAGTTGTTAGCCCAGTCCAGAGGTCAGGTCAGTAGTGGGAGTTGGGCGTGGGTAGGGGTGTGTCCTAATTTTCCCTGGTCTGGTGAGGGGAGCAGGCTCCAGCTCTCAGCCCCACCCCAGCCTCCTCTGCTCCCCAGGGCTCTGAGGGACTGAGACACTCTTGTGCCCCCAGGGAGGGTGTCCCTGCCCAAGGCTCTCTCTCCTGGCCCCCTTCCCCCATGGGTCCCCCCGCGGGCAGCCTGCCCTGGCATGTGGGACTTTCCAGGCCACTTCCTTGTTTACCGGTGGCAGCTGGAGGCGGGGGAGACTGAATCGGGCTGTGCCCTGCGGGGGACTTTACTTGCTCTCAGACTCAGTCACACTGAGGGGCTGTGGCCAGGCCTCCAGGGAAGGTGTCCCTCCTGAACGTGTCCTGGGCCTCCTGCCATGCCCACCCCTCCAGGTCGAATGAGGAGGCCTGCCCCCAGAGGGCTACAGCCATGGTCCCGGACAGCTCCTTGGTCTATGCACCTGGCATACCTGGGTCTCAGGGTGGCTTCTCCGGGAGTGACCGCCCTGGGTGGGGCCTGGTATACAGTGGGGATCAGATGTGTCTGACCCTACTGTGCTCCCTGGAATGTATCTGTGCACTGAGTCAGGGAACCACCACTGCCCACAGTGCCCAGAGGTGGCCAGGCTCACATGGTGGCCCCTGTGGGAAGTAGTGCACCCTCCCTCTGCTCTGTGCCCCTCCTCTGAGCAGGTGGTTCTGGGCTCATGCTGTGGCTGTCCAACGTGGGGCATGCCTGGACCTCCATCCACCCCTTGGGCCTGTGCCGGTTGGTGCCAGGCTCTGGGCCCCGGGCCACTGTGTGTCCTGGACAGGACAGTTGAGGGACTGTGTTGGTGGGGCCTGGGTGGGGTGGGGGCGGGTGACAGAAGACAGGGAAGGGTCCACTTTGGCAACTTGGACCATGTGCTGGGGCAGTGGGCGGTTGTGCTCAGTGTCCTCGCCTGACCAGGCACATCCAGCTCGTTGGGCATTCCACGCCTGCCCACAGCCTGCACTCCTGGGATTCCCCCACCCAAGGCCCCACCTTCCCCTGGAGACACCCCCAGAGAAGAGGCCGGAGGGTGCAGGGCTGCTGCTGTGGGCGGGTGGGCAGCCTGTCTCCCCTGAAGGGTATTGGTGGGCAGTGGTGTGAATGAGTGTGTGTGTGTGTGTGTGTGTGTGTGTGTGTGTGTGTGTGAGGGGGGAGGGGGCGCTGCTGACTTCCCAGAGTCTAGCTGCAGCAGTTAAAGGTCAAAGGCATCAGGAGCAGCTGTGCTAGGGCATCTATTGGGGTGCAGAAGCCGCCCTGGGGTGGGGCAGGGGCACAGCCTGGAGCCCAGGGGCCCCTTAGGGATGCTCCCCTTAGGGCCTCACTCCCCGGGCTGTGGGGTGAGGGGTGAGCACACACAGTGGGGAAGGGGATTCTGGGAGATGGAAGTTGCAGGGGCATCATCAGAGGAGGAGTCTGAGCTGCTGGCTTTGTCTGGGTGTGGTGGGCATTCTGGCCTGTTGGAAGACACTTCTGGGTCCTTGCGGGACCCCACCAGCCTGCTCTGCTCTTCCTGGCAGAGGGTCTGAGAGGTCCTGCAGGAGGGCAGCCTGTCTGCACAGGGTCTGCTCCTCCTGGTAGCATCACACAGCAGGGTCAGGAAGGAACCTGAAGACGGAGCTGTTCACATGGGTGGACAGGGTGCCGGGAAGGACAGAGGGACATGGATTAGGCCATGCTCCATGGGTTTAGGTACTAGGTGTGGGCTGATGGCCAGGCTCCTTGAGGGACCTCAGGACCCTGGGTGTAGAGAGGTGGTCTGACTGTGCGGGGGCTCAAGGCTGCAGGTGTGGATTGGTGGGCTAGCTGTATGAGGTCTGGTGGTCTGGCTGTGCGGATGCTTGGGGCCGCAGGTGTGGGCTGGCATGTGCGCTTGTCTGCATGGGTCCAGGTGCCCATGTGTGCACTGTCAGAACCCAGTCGTGTGTGCAGTTTATTTCAGAGCTCACCTGTCTGCAGACCCAGCAGTGGGGCAGGCGCCTGCGGGAGGGGGTGGAGGAGACACCCGCATGGAGGAGGAGGGTCACCCACTGGCAGGCCTGCGAGTCTGCTTCCTGAGCCCACCACAGGGCTGGGCACCCCATCTTCCAGTCATTATGCCAGTGTCCCCTCACTGTGTCTCCTCTGTTCTCCTGGCCCTGGGTCGGTGACTTGTGCGAGCAGACAGCACCTGTGGGCCGGCCAGGAGGGTCTGAGCTCCCGGGCAGGTCCTGGCCAGGAAGCAGGGTCTTGGGGTGCACTCCTGATTGGTGGATGTTTGGACATTTTCCCGGGGAACAGCAAGTGGGTGTACATTGAGGCGTAATGCCCTGGCAGCCCCCAGTCTGAGGCCCTCTCAGTGCTCATTGCTCCGAGCCCTACCAGGGGACCCCATGAAGCTGCAGACCCACTGGGTGTGTGGGGGGTGTCAGCCCTGTGGAGCTGGGGTTGGGGATACACAAGTCCTTTCTTGCTTAGGCTGGTGTGTACTGGTGGTGCTGCTGGGGCAAGTTGGGGTCCCCGAGCCTCTCTGGAACTGGTAGGAAGCGGAGGAGGGAGAGGAGGGCCAGCGGAAAGGGTGGGAGGGGAGACGAGTCTGGGGAGGGGTGTTTCTAGGGCAGGACAGAGTCCTGGCCCAGGGAGTGAAGTGGCCCTGACCGAGACTGCTTGAGGCTGGCTTTGCTTGTGGTTTCTTGTCCTCCTGTGCATTCTGACCCGGTCACTGGAGGACAGAGGCTCCTGCCCTGGGGGTTCCTGGCCTTTCTCCACTAGGGAGGGCTCCCTGGCCATGCATCTCCTGTTACTGCCTGGATCCCTGTGACCTCACTAACGACACGTTGTGGACAATACGTTGTTGTGGGGGGTGGGGGGGTGGGGAAGGGGAGTTGTCTGAAGGTTACATTGTGGCAGGGTGGTATCCCGTCATGCCCCAGCAGGCGGCATCCTGTGGGTGTGGACCTTTGTCCCAGGGGAGCCAGGGCTCCTGCTGGGGATGGCTATCCTTCCTCCTGACTGCTCGAGGGGTGTCAGGGGTCCCCAGGGCTCTCACCGGCCAGGAGACGTCCTTTTCAGGTGGCAGGGAGATGGTAAGCTGTCACTTTCAGTAAGACACCAGCAGGGGCGCTGTGCTGGGAGAAAGTGAGGGAGGAGGGACAGGTGAGGGAGGAGGTTAGGGAACCAGCCCCTAACAATTCTTCATGGGTGCGGTAGGCACAGTTTTACGGCAATAACAAGTAAAGATTATAATAAAGTCATAGACAGGAAAGATGGGAGAGAGTGAAATAAAGGAGTCAGCCCCGTTTCTTGGTAGCATGCTCCCCTCAGCCCCGCTTGGTGGCCCATGGGAGGATGTGGGAGGAGGGAATTGCTGGAGTGAGAGCCGGTGTACTGCTAACCAAGGCGTGCATATCTCTGGCTTGTGCATGCCTCCTAATCACAGGTAAAGACGGACGTCACAGGGAGGGGTTGGCCATGGGCATGGTGAGCAATAGGAGGGGGTGCACAATGAGCATAAGTGAACGGGAAGGGGAGGGACCGGCGTGTGCGTGTGACAAGAAGGGCAGACCCCAGGTTCATGATGGCGGGCCAACCTTGGTCATTCTTGAGTGGGCTTGACCTCCCTGGGCTCCTACAAGGAAACAGTCTGTGACTACCCTCATCGGAAGGGAGTGGGCCCTGCTTAGGGTGGGACAGACGACCCAGTCTGTCCCGGGGTCGGCAGACTGCAGCTCCCGAGCCCTCTGCGGCTCTTTCAGTTGAACGTGCGGCTCTGAAGTCACACTGGAAACATTTGTCAAAGGAGAAAGGTTTCTACCATCTGACGAGAAACCAGAGGATGCCTTGAAAACATCTTGACGGTGATTATTTCAGATCACGGTGATGTCATTTGTTCGGAAAGACATCTTTAAGGCTCTCGAGTGATGTTAAAGTTGTTTGGAGGGACAGGCTTGGCTCTTCAGTCTGAGTTTGCCGACCTGCCCTAGATGACTGATAATCATTAAGAGTGATCGATATGTCAGTAATGATATATATGTGTGTGAGTACATACATATATATATATATATATAGTTTATATTTAGCACTAGCCAGCTGGGCTCAGTTTAGAGGATTCCAGTTTTGTTGGCAACATCTAAAGCGTCATCATCAGGAGCCAGGCGAACATAACGCCTTCTTCTCACCGTCAGGCCTGATCGAGGTGTGGACCTTGGCTACGTCTATGTCGTAGAGCTTCTTCACAGCCTGTGTGATCGGGTGTTTGTTGGCTTTGATATCCACAATGAACGCCGTGTGTCCTCTTCGATCTTCATGGCAGACTCTGTGGTCACGGGGAACTTGATGCTGGCATCAGGGTCCAGCGTGTTTCTCCTGGAGGTGCTCTTCTGGGGGTCTCTGGGCTGCCTTCTTAGTCTCAGAGTCTTGGGCCGCCGGAAGGTGGGTGACGTGCGGACTTTCTTTTTGTGACTCTGGACGCCTTTCTGCACGGCCTTCTTGGCTTTTAAAGCCTTGGCTTTGGCTTCAGTGTTGGGAGGGACCGCAGCTTCCTTCGCCGCCATGGCACCATCTTCGTCAAAAGGGACTGATCAAGGAGAGTCACCTGGCCTACTTCCCGTTGGCCTCCACGCGTAGTCATTTACCATATGTGGCAAGTAACTAAACTTAGCATATTTGGGGGGTGACAACTTGGGAGAAATCTTTCTGCTTCCCACAGGAGGAGGTTGGGGGCAGGGAGGAGGAGGAGGAGGTGTGTACAGGTGAAGGAGGCGGGTACAGTTGGTCCCTTGATGTTGGCAGACCCGGATCCTGGCAGCCTCTGCAGAGTGAAGGCAGCGTGCCCAGGGTCCAGAGTGCAGGCCGGGCAGGCTGCGGCCAGGTGTTTGTGTAGCAGACACACCTGCGTAGGCTTCTGTGAGCCTGTCTAGGGAGGGGCTGCCGTGGGCAGCTCTCCTGGCTCTCCCATCACTCAGGACCGCAAGGTCGGCAGTTCAAACCCAGGGCTGACCTGGTGTTTGCTCCCAGAATGATCCTCAGTCAGGGTCTGATGGGAGGTTTTGTTTTGCTCCTGGTCCGCATTGGTGGTGGCAGAAAGACGGGCGTGCTGCTCTGGTAAAGTTAGTGGGCTTGAACCGCAGGCCTGGGGCCAGGACCCCCCCCCCCCCCCCGGCTCTTCTGTGACTTTAAGTCTCTGAATTGTGATGCAACTGGACCCCAGAGATGAGCTGGGCATGGTGGCCCCCCCACACCACCACCCCCATCCCTGGGTGAGAGGTTTCACTCACTGCCTCTGCTGCTCCAAGGAAGTCTCCTGGCTGCGGGGGGGCTCCGGACGGGCTCCGGACGGAGAGCCATGTCTTGGTCTGCATGCTCCAGACATTTCCACCCTGCCTTAGCTGCCCTGACCCTCCTGTGGCCCTGCTTTGACCCCTTGGGGCTTGTGCTTCCTGGTGTGCTGGGGGCTTTCACTTGCACAGCCTGGAGACAGCGGGCAGGGTCACTTTCTCTGCTGCCCATCCAGGGCCCGGGGAGTGTGACTGAGCTGGGCACTGCCTGGCTGTCCGTGCCACATGGTGACAGGGCCGAAGGAGCAGTGTGCACTGTGAGGGGCCACCACCGCCAACTCCCATCTCTACGGGGAGTCCAGATGAACAGGGCTGGCCAAGGTGCAGTGGACAGAGCACAGTGGACAGTGTAGTGGATAGAGCACGGTGGACAGATTGCAGTGGAGAGCATAGTGGATAGCCTGGTGGACAGGGTGCCGTGGATGGAGCACAGCGAAAAGGGCCCAGTGGGTTGGCTACTGAGCAGGGATGCAGGGTATAGTGGACAGGGACAGTTTGATTTCTAAGTGGGAGACCATAGTGCAAGGCCAGGGCTGGAGGGCCAGGCAGGGCAAGGCCAGGCAGCAGGAATTTGGGGTGCCCCGTGGCCTCTTGCTCCAACTTGGTCCAGCACCTGACTCTGGGCAGGGGTTCATTCCCACCCCCACCCCCACCCCCAGCTCTTGGACTGTCGGACTTCTATCCGGCCTGCCCCAGCAGGTGAGCCGCCTGCTGTCCCTCCTGGTGGCCAGGTGTCTGGGCCTGTTCCTCTCCTAACGGCAGCGTCCTGGTCCTGTCTCTGAGTAGGGCGGGGGGGACACCTGATCCGGGTGCCCCCCCTCCCCTTGCTGAGCCCTGTGCTTCATCTCAGCCGCCAGAGCCTGGCCTCAGAGCGCAGGCAGCAGGCTGCGGAGCGGAGGGGCTGGGCTGCATTGGAGAGGCCGTGACCATGAGCGCGCAGACGCTGGAGGCGGCTGATGAGGGCTCAGGTGAGGAACGGCTTCCATTGGAGGTCCACTCAGGCCAGCGCCCGCCAGGGCAGCTTGCCCTCCGGACCTCTGTGCCCAAGGGCCCCAAGGGTCTCCTACCCCGCTGTTCCAGCCTGTGGGTGTCCTGAACCAGACAGGTCTGGTGGGGTCTTGTTGCCCTGTGTCCCCTTCCCAAAGAGTCCCCAGGGGAGTGTCTGCAATTGGAGCAACAAACTCCCTACGTGTCAGGGGCAGGTAGGCCGGTCTCCTGGGGGGAAGTGCCTGGCTCCTTGCATTCCCCTGGGCTGACCGAGGACAGGGGTCCCTATCCCTGGGGTCAGGCTCGAGGGAGGTGCTGCACCCTGCCCCAAGCTGGACTTTTGCGCATTTCTTGTGTGTTTCCTGGTTTCTGCACTCACCTGCAGCCCAGGTATGCCAACATTCATGATCCTGGTGACCAGGGTCACCCTTTGCCGTGAGGGACCGGTCTCCGCCCCCCTGCCAGGGCTCGGGCCCGACTGCCATGCGTCTGCGGGGGCCATGGTGCCGGCTCCAGCTGACGGCAACCTCACCGACAGCCGAGGAAGCCTCAGGGTGGTTCCGGGTGGCAGCCATGGCAGGCGTCTGTCCCCCTCGAGGGCCGGCCTCCTTGTTGCTGCCCGTTTGCGTGAGCAGCCTGGACTCTGCTCCAGGTTCTGGTCGCCCCTAAGACGAGGTCTCGCCCCCGTGCCTCCAAGCAGCTCCCTGGCTGAGTGTCTTCCAAGGCGGGCACAGGCCCTGCAGAGTCTGCACCGAGGTCCCGGGCAGCCCTCCCCCTCCTGGCTCAGGTGCTGTGGCCTGGGCCCGAGGCTGCATTGCTGGGAGCATGTCAGGGAGGTAGGCCCTGGGCTCTGTCCGTCCTTCCAACAGCTGCCTCCTCGGAGCTGTGGAGGGTCCCAGCACAGGCTGCGCCCACACCATCCTCTCTCCACATCCCCGCCCCCTCACGGGGCCACCCGGGGCAGCCCGCAGTGGGCTCTGTTTTTCTCCTCAGCTTCCTGGGGACATGCCTGGGCCTTTGTCCCCGTCCTCCGCCAGGGGCAGGGGTGGGAGTCCCTCCGGGGTCTGGGTGGGGCTGGTCCTTGTTCCCGTGGCCCCCCAGTTGCGCCTTGGAGCTGTGGGGAGGCGGCTGGTGTCTGGGTATGCACCGAGGACCCCACGCTGCATCCCCTGCCGCTGGCTCGTGAGTGGGGCCTGTGGCTTCCTGGGCAAGCACTCGGTGCCTCCAATGGTGGGAGACTTGAGTGGTTCACACCTCCCTTCCGGAGGGCAGGCGGCCAGTTAAAGGCCAGACTGGGGCCTGAGCTGACTGGAGGGTGAGGGCTGAGGCCCAGCTTGGGACTGGGAGGACGAGGGCTAGGGGCCCGGTTCACTTTGTCCTCTGTCCACTTCCATTTGCAACCCTGGCCAGCGAGCAGGTGCTTATCCCCTAACCGGGGGCCCTGGAGTACTATTGGGGAGGGGGCTCCAGCTGAAGAGAAGGGCTTGCTGCTGGCATGACACGCCATCAGGTCATTTCCGACATGGGGACCCCACGCACGCCAGACAGACAGACAGACAGACACGGCACCATCCTCACGGCTGTTCTTGTGAAGCCCATGCTCACAGCCACGCTGTCCGTCCATCTTGTCCATTGCAGCCCCTCCTCGAGGACCTTGCTCTTCCCCCCACTCTACCCAGCGTGATGACCTTCTCCAGGGACTGTCTCTCTTGGCAACATACACCGTCAGTTAGTCTGGCCGTCCTGGCCTCTAAGGAGCGCTCTGGCCCGTGCTCCCTCTGTGGCAGCCGTGTGCCCCCTGGGCAGTGTGTGGCAACTTGGGCGATTTCATCTGTGCCGACAGCTCCAGTGCTGGCCCAGCAGGCGTTTTCACAGACCCTCCAAGGGCAGCCGAGGGAGGGAAGGGGAGACACCAGAGGCCCTCGTGCTTGTGGGCAGGCATCAGCATTCATATGTGTCCGTGCTCACAGGGGCTGTGGCACCCCTTTCCTGCCCACCAGGGTCTTCTCTGGGCTGGCTCCCCATGTCCTTTGTTCCTGAGCACCCACCCCCACTCCCAGGGTATCCTTGTGGCCTCGGCTCAGGCCCTGGGGACCTCAGTTGATCCGCAGGTCCGCCTGGAGTCCCGAGTCTCCCAGACGCTCAGTATCCGCCCAGGCTTTGTCTGACCTTCTCCTTGGCTCTTTCGGGTGCCCTCCGCCCTTTGTCCGCCGGGTCCTCCCCCCAGGGGATGGGTTTGGTGTCCCCCATGGGGTTTGGAGGGTGACACCTGGGGTCTGGGTGGGGCCGGACACCAGGGCTGGCCGGCGCCTGAGCCTTTGTTCCCGTTTCTGGATTTGGTCACTGAGGTGGCCCAGGCACAGAGGGTGTCCCGTGGCTGCCCTCCAGCCCCCATGGGGCCCTTGTGGCTGGATAGGGGGTGGCTCCCCTGGGAGTTAAATGGAGAGTACTGCCACTCAGCCTGCCCTGACCAAAGAGGTCATGGTGCACTGGGCACAGGGTGTGGACTGTGGAAGAGGCCCCGCTCCTGGGGGACAGTGTGTGCCCCCCCCCCCCCCCCCCCACCGCTCTGACTCATGTGTCCCCTGCGTTTCCTGGGTGCCATCTGTTGGGCAGTTCTCCGCAGTTTTGTTGGGGTATGTGTGTTGACTTGCTGTGGACGAGCCGTGAGCCCCACTTAGCGCTGCAGCTGTCTGCTCCCCCAAGTTGTCCTGGGGCGAGGCGGGTGGGGCTGTGACTGTGTCCCCAAACAAACCCACAAACACTCGTCAGCCTGTTGCCATTGAACTTGGAGGCCCTGTAGCCGGGGGTCTGCCCTGGAGAGCTGCCTTCCCAGGCTGCCCGCTGCAAGGTCAGTGGGCCACGGGCGCAGGCAGCTACCCCTCTGAAGACAACCTTGGGACCCCTCTGGGGCAGCCCCGGCACTTCATCCTGTCAACAACCGAATCTGCAGCTGGCAGGGCAGCCACAGGGTTTCCACAGGATTGGTGGCTTTGAATCGCCGACCCTGTGCCTAACGGGGGACACCTTCACTCTTCTTGCTCCTCTGATGCAGGCACCGGCAGTGCTGCCCTGGGACCCGAGTTCCCGTGACTTGGCCCTCACTCTCAGTTCCTCACTGTCACCCCTCAGGTGGGAGCCAGCCCCTCTGCTGCAACGGGCCGTTGTCGATGCCAGGGGACCCCCAGGTGAGGCGGGTGGACACCCACGAGCTCCGAGCTCCGTGTCCTTCTGATTGAGCCTCGTCCCCAGGCTCAGCCGGCCACCTACTGCCCTCGGGTCTGAGCCTGAGGTTGGGGTTTGGCCCTGACTGTCTCCTGGGGCTGCCCCTTTAGAATGCCATCAGGGGTGCGCTGTGGGGCAGGACATGGGTTTCCCTGCAGGCTGGGAGATGAATCGGCCATGGTTCCTCCCTCTCAAAGCACACCTGGCAGCATCTTCCCAACCCATCTTGTCAGCACCTGGACCATTCAGCCCACCCACCCCACATCTGGGAGGCGGGGCTGGGGCTCAGGTTTCCTCCCAGAGGCTGCTCCTGAATTATTGCTGACCCCAGGCTGCGGCCTTGTGGCCCCTGCACACTTCTGTGAGTCGGCTGAAGCAGCTAGGGCAGCTCCAGGGCCTAGGGGCTGCACACTGGCCGGCCGAGCTGGGGACCCTCCCCGTGTGTGCCTCAGGGCAGAGGGCGGTTTGGGAAGAAGGCCTCCGGGCTCAGTGACCGCAGAGTGGATGGTGCTCTGTCTCTCAGGTAACTGGGGGTGGGGGTGGGGTTTGTTTGCTCCACAGAGTGGTTGTTGGGAGTGCCGGGTGCTGGGGTGAGAGGGCCTTCTCGGAAGTTTCTGGAGCTGACTCTTCCCACCCAGCCAGGCCGACGTCTTACTGTCACACGGGGGTGAGGGGCTGTGTCCAGTCGTGGAGGGCTCTGTGTTGGGCCTCTGCCCACGGCTCACGCGGCTGTAGGTGGTGATCCTATCGGTCTGGACTCGGGGGCCTCTGAGCTGCTGTTGAGGGAGGCTGGAGGTTGTGGGGCCGCAGGTTGTCCGCAGCCGCGGCCATCTGAACCTCTAGACCAGTGGTTCTCAACCTTCCTCAAGCCGCCACCCTTGCATACAGTTCCTCATGTGGTGGTGACCCCCCCAACCATGAAATATTTTCCTTGCTACTTCGTAACTATAAAGCTGTTACTGTGATGAATCAGGCGACCCCTGTGAAAGGATCGTTCAACCCCCAGGTTGAGAACCATTGCTCTAGAAGGTTCCAGGGTGGCCCTTGGGTGAATGGAGAACCCTCCAGGCAGGTCCTGAGGGAACAGAAGCGTCCCTCAAAGTCCCCCTCACTAGGCAGCACCTCCTGCAGTGAGTGCTTGGGGCCACGTGACTGGCTTCACCTGGGACAAAGCCTCATTAAGGGGCAGGCTGGTCCTCTGCTGGTGGGCCTGCCACACTCACGGAACCTCTGGCCCCCAGCAGCCCCCACCCACTCATCCTCTAGGACTTTACCCTGAAACTGGCGGCCACCCAGCCATGGCTCTCCTGGACGCTGGCTTGAGGGTCTGTCTTTCTTAGCGCCCCCCTTTTCCCCAAGTTGCCCCAGGCCTGACTCCGGCGCGCCGCCTCTGTGGCGCCCCATCCCAGGTCCCCCCCCAGTCTAGCCCCCCCACCCGGGGTGGGGCAGGTTCTCAGTTTCGTCCCCTGGTGGCACCGGCTTTGTGGCCGACCCACTTTCTCTTTTGAAGTGGGGTCGAGTTTCCGATTGTGGAGCCGTGGTTTCAGCTTCTAGGAGCCAGGCTCTGCGGTGGGGGCACACCCCGCCGCCCACCCCGCCTGCCCTCCCTGGCGGGAGGAAGGGACGAGGGGCCTCACTCTGGTTGGCACTGGGACCCCCACCACGGACGCACGCGGGGGCGCCCGCTCCAGCACCTCCAATCCGCACCCCTCTGCCCCGTGACCCCGCACACGACCCCCCGTGCACGTGGGCTCCGTGTGCACACGGGGTGTGAGCCTGGCCGCGGGGGGCGGGGGGCGACCCGGGGCGAGGGCTCGAGGGCCGGCGGATACTTCCCCTCCTGCGGCTCCCAGGAGAAAGGGGCGCATGCGCCGTGGGGCCGGCGGGGGGCGCGCGAGCGCTGAGGTCTGTCTGGGGCGCGTGCGCCGTGCGGTCGACCGGGACGCATGCTCCGTGCGGTCGACCGGGACGCATGCTCCGTGCGGTCGGCCTGGAGCGCCCACCCTGCGCGGCGGGCCGAGGACGCATGCGCCGTGATCCGTTCGCGCCGGGGCGGCTCCCTCCCGGTGGGCCCGACGGCGTCCGACCCAGGCCCGCCGGAAGCCGCTGTCGGGCTCGCGCCAGTGTCTGCTGGGGACAGGCGCGAGTGACGCGACGTTGTGACCCCTCCGTGGGGTTCCGAAGCCGGAAGGGACTCCTGTCTTCCGCTCGCGGCCCTCATTGCGTTGGCCGGGTTCCAGGCGCTGACAGGAGGCTAGGGTTTCCGGCCCGGACATCACCCAAGCGCTCAATTCCAACAGTGACCCCACCCCCACCCCCACCCAACGCCCCGGAGCTGCCTCAGCTCTCATCCGAACCCCCACCCACACGGCCCTTGTCGGCGTCCCCGTCGTCGCACAGAGGGGTGCCCTTTGGTCGGGGGTCCCCGCCGGCCTCATTCACCCGGGAACGGCCCCGTGCGGGCTGCGCCCAGGGCCGGGCTCCTCAGGCCTCGCGTCGTGCGGGTGTCACTGTTTGCGCTTTGTGGGGCCAGCTGCCTGTGCACACCCTGCACGCCGAGCTCGGCCGGGCCCGGGCCCCCGAGTGCGCAGGTCCCCCTCCCCGCCCAGCACCATGGCATGTGCTCAGGTGAGGGCCTCTGCACGCCGCATCCCCCACTCCGTGGGGTGTGCGTCCTGCCCAGCCCAAGTTGGCAGTGCACCTGACAGGTGTGCTGCCAGGGCAGGGAGCTCACAGACCATGAAGAGACAGGCGGGGGCGGACACTCTGCCTGGCCACCATGCCTCCTGGATGGCCCTGCTGCCTCCGCAGCTGACCGCCCACCACTCTCCCAGCAGGAGATGGGACCCCCCGTGAAGCCAGCCCCTTCATCAGCAATGTGGACGTGGACCGGGAGATGTTCTCGGAAGGAAAGAACATGGCCCTTTTTGAGGTAGGGGCTGACACACCAGGTGGGGGGGCTGCTGTCCCCAGTGGCTGGAGGTCCTGCCCTGGCCAGTGCACCCGGGGGGGGTGCTGGCCTAAGGGGAGGTCCGTGGGAGGAGACCGGGGAGCCTCCGTCTGACCTCCAGCCTTGGACGAGTGTTCAGCCTCGCTCACGTGGGCGTGAGCAGGAAGCGGTGACTGGTGGAGGACTGAGGGTGGGGATCCAGGTGATGTCCCTCGGCCGTCAGTGGTCAGCGCTCTGCCCCCACACAGGAGGAAATGGACAGCAACCCCATGGTGTCCTCGCTGCTCAACAAGCTGGCCAACTACACCAACCTGAGCCAGGGCGTGGTGGAGCACGAGGAGGCCGAGGACAGCCGGCGCAAGGAGGTCAAGGTACCGCCCCCAGCTGTGCCTGTGCACGTGTGTGCCCTGCTCGCATGCTAAGACACGGAGCACGCGCAGAGCAAGGAGGACAGGTGCTGGCACACAGACACAGATTGAGGCGGCCAAGCTCAGCCCCTGCCGAACACACACGTGCACATGTGCACACACCCGGTTTCCTGACTCCCGTCCTTGGTCACTTTGCTCTGAGGGGTCTGTGTCCCCTAGCTCCTCCAGGTGGGCACCGTCCAGTGACCTGAGACTTCGGCCCACATGTCTGGGCACTGGGCATCAGCCGGGGGCCAGCAGGCCCGGCAGCTCTAACATGGCCGGGTGCAGCCCCTATCCCTGTCCTGGCAGGGTGCCCTCTGAGTCCCCTGGGCTAGGGATACGGCTGGGTGCCTGCCCTCCAGTGTGGGCCGAGCCTGCTGCCGACGGCCGCTCTCCTCTCTCGGCACGCAGACCCCACACATGGGCACGTTCATCGGCGTCTACCTGCCATGCCTGCAGAACATCCTGGGCGTCATCCTCTTCCTGCGGCTGACCTGGATCGTCGGTGTGGCCGGCGTGCTGGAGTCCCTGCTCATTGTGTCCCTGTGCTGCGCCTGCGTGAGTGGGCACTGGGTGGCAGGGAGCCCTGCAGGGTGTGAACTAGGTAGAGGGAAGGGAGGGTAGGAAAGGGCCGTGACCCTGGGTCTCTGGGAACTCTCGGAACCCTGGCCTTGGCCCCCACAGCAGCAGGAGGTCGGCAGCCTATTACAGCTGGGTGGGGGTGGGGGATGCACTGGCCCCCAGCCAGGGCCATTTTCCTGAAGCGCTGCTTGTCCCCACAGACCATGCTGACCACCATCTCCATGAGCGCCATCGCCACCAACGGCGTCGTCCCAGGTAGGGCAGGCCCGGCCAGGTCGGGGACCCAGGTCAGGGGCCCAAGAAGAGCCCCTTCCCGTTGGGTCGTGGGTGTCGCTGCCCTGTGCCGGTGGTTCTAACTTGCCGGGGCACGGGCTGCTCTCTGGGGCTGCAGTGGGGTCAGGCCACCCAGGCCCGCGCTCGCTCGGTGGAGGCTGACCAGAGTCCTCAGACGGCCCCAGCCAGAGATGCAGGGACACCGAGTGTCCTTGGGGCATGTCCTCTACCAGGTGCCCTGTGGTGATGGTGGGGGCCGTGGACCCATCCTTGTGCCCCTTAGGGCAACTTGACCAGGGTCAGCAAGGTCTCTAACTGAGGCGGGGAGGGCACTGCAAAGGGGTGAGGAGGAGTCCTGCCCTGGAGTCTGGGGTCAGCCAGAGAGGAGCCTCCTCAGTCTGCCCCTTCTGCTGCCCGTCCTCGCAGCCGGGGGCTCCTACTACATGATCTCCCGCTCGCTGGGGCCCGAGTTTGGCGGCGCCGTCGGGCTGTGCTTCTACCTGGGCACCACATTTGCCGGGGCCATGTACATCCTGGGCACCATCGAGATATTCCTGGTGAGCCTGCGCGGTCCCTCCTCAGAGCGCACCTGCACCCCCTTCCTCCAGGCACCCCAGGGCCCGCCCCCCCACCCCCCTGTCAGGCCCCCCTCAGCCCTCCCATGGCTGGTGGAGGCACACTGGGCAGCTCGCTCCTCTGCCCACAGACCTACATCTCCCCGAGTGCGGCCGTCTTCCGGGCGGACACGGCGGGCGGGGAGGCCACGGCCATGCTGCACAACATGCGTGTCTACGGCACATGCACACTGGCCCTCATGGCCGCCGTGGTCTTCGTGGGCGTCAAGTATGTCAACAAGCTGGCCCTGGTCTTCCTGGCCTGCGTGGTACTGTCCATCCTGGCCATCTACGCCGGCGTCATCAAGACTGCCTTCGACCCGCCCCACATCCCGTGAGCCCCGCCTCTCTGCTCTGGGCTCTCCCACACGAGCCTCCCGGGTGTCTGTGTGTGCGCGTGCATGTGCGTGTGAACCGGCAGGGGGAGGAGGGGCCGTGGAGGCTGGGGAAGATGGGACGGAGGAGACGCGTGTCCTGGTCCCGCAGGGTCTGCCTCCTGGGGAACCGCACGCTTTCCTGGCGTAACTTCGACACCTGCGCCAAGGTCGTGGCCAACACCTCGGTGCCCACGGCCCTCTGGGGGCTCTTCTGCAACGGCTCTTCCCCCGACGCCTGCGATGAGTACTTCACCCGCAACAACTTGTCTGTCATCCAGGGCATCCCCGGCGTGGCCAGCGGCGTCCTCCTGGGTGAGCTGCCGCGGGCGGGTGGGCACGTCTGAGGGAGGCGGCTCTCCCCAGGGAAAGGGTGTGGGCACGGGGCTGTGGCGCTGGTGCCGGCATGGAAGCAGTAGCTGCGGAGTGTGCCCTGTTGCCCCACAGACAACCTGTGGAGCACCTACCTGGACAAGGGCTCGTTTGTGGAGAAGGGGGGCGTGGCCTCGGTCCCCGTGGCTGAGGAGGCTGCAGCCGGGACCCGGCCCTACGTGCTGACTGACATCCTGACCCACTTCACCCTGCTGGTGGGCATCTACTTCCCCTCCGTGACCGGTGAGTGCTGGGCCCGGGCGGAGGGAGCGCACGTCTGTCTGTGTCTGCGGTCCCCACGTCTCCGCCCCCTCGATGTCTGTTCACTGGGCCATTGTCCTCTGGGGCCCCGTGTTTTGAGAGAGAGAGCACATGCCCTTGTCTGGAGCCAGCGTCACGCTCCGTCACGTGTCCCTGGTGACACACAGGCCCCTGCCGGGTAGACGCGGACTAGACTGAGCACACTCATCCTGGCGGGCAGTGGGCAGCCACTGACCATGCATCCCGTCTGCCCAGGCATCATGGCAGGCTCGAACCGCTCCGGGGACCTCAGGGACGCCCAGAAGTCCATCCCCACAGGCACCATCATGGCCATCGTGACCACCTCCTTCATCTGTATCCTGCTCGGACGCCGGGGCCGGGCCAGCAAGATGGGCCACGGTCCAGTTTCAGTCCTCCCTCAGGCAGCCTTCCACCTCCTGCAGGTCCCTGCCTCTGGGGTGCACTGACGTGTGTACATGTGTGACTCTATCTGTGGGGTGGACTGACGTGTGTGTCTGTGTGGCTCTGTCTGTCTCTGTGGGGTGCAGTGAGGTGTGTGTACGTGTGTGTCTGTGTGGGTCCATGTTTGTCTGAGGTGCACTGACGTGAGTACATGTGTGTGGCTATGCGACTGGGGTGCACTGATGTGTGTACATGTGTGTACATGTGTTACTCCATCTGTCTCTGTGGGGTAGTGACTGTGTGTGTCTATGTGACTCCATATCTGTTTGTGGGATACACTGACGGATGTACACGTGTGACTGTATACATGTGTGACTGTGTACATGTGTGTGCCTCTGTGGCTCCGTCTGTCTGTCTCTGTGCGGTGCACTGACGGGTGTACATGTGTGACTATCTGTGGCATGCAGTGTGTGTGTGTGTGTGTATGTGTGTGGTGGGCATGACGGCGGCTGCCTGCCAGGCCTGTGGGAGTGGAAGGAGGAGAGCCTGGTGGTTTTCTGAGGCCCACACGTGCAGCAATGGCCCCTCCCGGGAGCCTCGTCAGCCTAGCTAGTCCGTCCACATGCACACACCCATCTTGACTCCCAGGAGTCCCTCAGATGCTGTCCCTTGCCCCACCCTGGCTCATCCTGGGCCAGGCACCCCCATCTCATACGTCCAGGCAGCCCCACTGTCCCATCCTGTGTGAGCCTGCCATCACCCGAGGGAGGGGCCGGGCCTTGGTTCCCCAGGACCACGTGCAGGAGTCGCCCTGGCCTCTGGGTGTTCTTCCTGGGAAGTGTCTGTGTGTCAGATTGGGGGGTGGGGGCACCCGTTCCCATGGACCGCGGGCCTCTTTCCTTAACGAGAGCCAGACCTGTCCTGCATCGTGCTGTTTGGAGCGTGCATCGAGGGTGTGGTCCTGCGAGACAAGTACGGGAGCTGGGGGGCACCGGGGCCCTTGTCTGTCCCAGGCCCAGGTTGTGGGATGCGTGCTCTGCCTCCACCTGCACATCCTCCTCATGGGTGGATGATCCCCTGGTCACTGGGGACCCCGGCGTCCTCCTGTTTTCTGGAGTCCTCAGTGGGAGTGGGGGGCAGATATGGCCTATGAGACACGCATGCATGCAGGCAGGCCTTCCCCGACACCACCCCCTCTGTGGGTGTGAGGTGAGGCTGCCCCCCTCCCCCACCGCCGCTGCTTGCCGGTCCCACTGAGCCCCGCTGCCCCCTGCAGGTTCGGGGAGGCCCTGCAGGGCAAGCTGGTCATCGGCATGCTGGCCTGGCCTTCCCCCTGGGTCATTGTCATCGGCTCCTTTTTCTCTACCTGTGGCGCCGGCCTGCAGAGCCTGACGGGTGCCCCGCGCCTGTTGCAGGCCATCGCCCGCGACGGCATCGTGCCCTTCCTGCAGGTGGGTCCGGGGGTGGTGGGGAGACGGCATCCCCCCATGGCATCCCTCCTCCAGAACTGGGGCTCCCTGCCCGGGCACCCCCTATTTGGGTTTGTAGCTCGTGGTCCCAGGACAGACGGCGCAGGGCTGTCTGGGGTAGAAGAGCCTCCCCCGCCCTGCTGACCGGCCCTCCCCCCACAGGTGTTTGGCCACGGGAAGGCCAACGGGGAGCCCACGTGGGCCCTGCTGCTGACCGCGCTCATCTGTGAGATCGGCATCCTCATCGCGTCTCTGGACAGCGTGGCGCCCATCCTGTCCATGTGTGTGCTGGCTGGCGGGCGGATGGGGGGACAGGGCGGGAGGAGGGGGCGGTGCTGCAGGGGCACGTGTGGATCCGCTGCTGCCCGCCCTAGGTTCTTCCTCATGTGCTACATGTTCGTGAACCTGGCCTGCGCCGTGCAGACCCTGCTGCGCACCCCCAACTGGCGCCCACGCTTCAAGTGCTATCACTGGTAGGTGCAGCAGCCCGTCTGCCCCCTCACGCACCAGGGAGGGAGCCCTGCTCCTATTGAGCGAGACCAGGGCCGGCCGCCCCCGGGAGGGAGCCCTGCTCCTGCCGTGGGGGCTGTGCCCTCACCTGGTGTGATGCTCGTCCCCCGCCCCGCCAGGGCCCTCTCTTTCCTGGGCATGAGCCTGTGTCTGGCCCTGATGTTCATCTGCTCCTGGTACTATGCCCTGTGCGCCATGCTCATCGCCGGCTGCATCTACAAGTACATCGAGTACCGCGGGTGGGTGAGCCGCCTGGCCGAGCAGCCTGCACCCATGCTTGCTGGGGTGCCCCGTGGTCTGTGTGATGCCCCAGGGTCACCGTGGTGTCCCATAGTTGTGTTCGATTGGTGCTGCATACTGTTCCGTGTTTAGCATGCTATCTTGTGGTCTACATGGTACCCCGTGTCCTGTGTGGCACCCCGTGTTCTATGTGGTTCTAGGTCCTCTGTGGTGTCTCGTGTTTCACATGGTGTTCCACAGTTGTGTTCTATGTGGTGTCCTATGTTCTGCATGGTGTTCCGTGTTTAGCTTGGTATCTTGTGGTCTGCGTGGTGTCCCGTGTCCCACGTGGTGTCCGGTGGTCTGTATGGTGTCCCATGGTCTGCGTGGTGCCCCGCATGGTGCCTTGTGGTCTGCGTAGTGTCCCATGCCCTGCATGGTGCCTGTGTTCTCGTGGTGTCCCGTTGTTGGTGTGGCGGGTGCCCCGGGGGATGGCCAGCAGCCTTGCAGGGCAGAGTCTCACCGACGTCCCCTGCACAGGGCCGAGAAGGAGTGGGGCGATGGCATCCGGGGCCTGTCGCTGAACGCCGCCCGCTACGCCCTGCTGCGCGTGGAGCACGGCCCTCCCCACACCAAGAACTGGCGGTGAGTGAGGCCTCGGCCGGCTGACCCCAGAGCTGGCTGCCGCAGGAGAGGAGAGGCTCGGTGACCCTGGACCCCTCTGCCAGGGCCCTGGGCTTGGCAGTCTCCCAGCAGTGGGCACAGACTGGACTGAGTGTGGCTCAGCCTCTCGCTTCTCAGCCCCTGAGCAGTGTCCTCTCCCTGCGCCCCATCCTGGAAGCCACCTGCTGGGGGTGCAAGACCCAGGGAGCCCCTCTGTGGTCAGCCTAGAGCTCCATGTCCCCCATTGCTGCTGCAGGGGCCCCAGGCACAGCGAGGTTGGCACGTGGCCACCGTGCTGGGCCCCTGCACTGACCGCCCGCTGCTGGCCAGGCCGCAGGTGCTGGTGATGCTGACCCTGGACGAGGAGCAGGCTGTGAGACACCCGCGCCTGCTCTCCTTCACCGCCCAGCTGAAGGCTGGCAAGGGCCTGACCATCGTGGGCGCCGTGCTTGAGGGCACCTACCTGGACAAGCACGTGGAGGCCCAGCGCGCTGAGGAGGTGGGCGGGGAGGGGCCTGACCATCATGGGTTCTGTGCTCCGGGGCCTGCCTGGACAAGCACGCCGAGGTCCAGCACGCGGGATGGGGTGGGCAGTGGGTGTCCCAGTGGCCGGACCCGTGGCCCAGGACAGCACACGCCATAGCTTCCAGCTTGGTGGCATTGAACACACAGATGCACACCGTGACAGGCCAAAGGCAGCCACCCAGCCACGGTAGACCACAGTCTCGGCCTCCTGCCGCCCGCCATCTTCCCCTCTGACAGCCGCTCTGGTCACAGCCAACCTGAGGCAGCTGGGGAAGCGCTGCTGTGGCTGGACTGGCCTGTCCATCCTAGATGACGAAGGGAGGGGGCTGTCGGCCCTGTGCAGAGGCACAGTCTCAGAAACAGGGACTTCTCTGCCCTTTCCTGTAACACGGGGCCTCCTCTGCCCCGTCCTCTTAACACACGGGGCCTCCTCTGCCCCGTCCTCTAACACACGGGGCCTCCTCTGCCCCGTCCTCTAACACACGGGGCCTCCTCTGCCCCGTCCTCTAACACACGGGGCCTCCTCTGCCCCGTCCTCTAACACACGGGGCCTCCTCTGCCCCGTCCTCTAACACACGGGGCCTCCTCTGCCCCGTCCTCTAACACACGGGGCCTCCTCTGCCATGTAGGGTCACCATGTGTCAGAATTGACTCCCTGGCAGAGTTTGTTGGTTTCTGAGAAGCTAACTGGGGCCCACTTTTAGTTGATGGTGCAGGCGTGTGGGGGCAGGCCCTTGAGCTTCATCTCTTTGTGTGTAGTTAGCCATCCCCTCTCGTCCCACACAAGCAGTCCCTGCACCTGCTCGGCCTGGTGATGAGGGTGGGTCTGGGGACCAGCCGCCACACTGGCACCAGACGCACCCCCTCCCCCTCAGGTCGGTAGTCAGTGCTGTGTGCAGGGCAGGCGAACGGTGGCCCCGGGGGCAGAGCAGGCTGTGGGGCTTTCGTTCGAGGGGCCCGGTGGTGAGCCCTTGAGAGTCTGAGGACAGGGAGGCTTCCAGGCCACCTCTCTGATAGAGGGGGGTACCGGCTCTGACTTCAGGAGTGGACTGTGGGCCATGGGCCGGCCCCTGACCTGACACCGCCTCTTACAGAACATCCGGACCCTGATGGGCGCGGAGAAGACCAAGGGCTTCTGCCAGCTGGTGGTGTCCAGCAGCCTGCGTGATGGCACGTCCCACCTGATCCAGTCGGCCGGGCTGGGCGGCATGAAGCACAACACGGTGCTGGTGGCCTGGCCCGAGGCCTGGAGGCAGGCGGACAACCCCTTCTCCTGGAAGAACTTTGTTGGTGGGTGTCATATGTGGGGGTGGGGGTGGGGGTGGGGGTGGAGGGGGCGCGGGCCGTGGCCCGGGCAGCCTGGTGGGACTCTCAGGGCTCTGCCTGCTGCCCCGGGGCGGCCCGGTGACGGCTGCCCCCGCCCTCCACGCAGACACCGTCCGGGACACCACGGCGGCCCAGCAGGCCCTGCTGGTGGCCAAGAACGTGGGCCTATTCCCGCAGAACCAGGAACGCTTCAGCGGCGGCAACATCGACGTGTGGTGGGTGGTGCACGACGGGGGCATGCTCATGCTGCTGCCCTTCCTGCTGCGCCAGCACAAGGTGGACGGCCACGGGCCTCATGGGGGAGGTGGGCGGGCTGCCGCGGGTGGGCGGCCAGGTGACAGCCCCCCCCCTGCTCCCGTGCAGGTGTGGAGGAAGTGCCGCATGCGCATCTTCACGGTGGCCCAGGTGGACGACAACAGCATCCAGATGAAGAAGGACCTGCAGGTCTTCCTGTACCACCTGCGCATCAGCGCCGAGGTGGAGGTGGTGGAGATGGTGAGTGCGGGCACCCCACGTCTCCCCGGGCCCGCGCCGCCCCCCATCCTCACCCGCCGCTCCCCGGCCCCGCCAGGTGGAGAACGACATCTCAGCCTTCACCTACGAGAAGACACTGATGATGGAGCAGAGGTCCCAGATGCTGAAGCAGATGCAACTGTCCAAGAATGAGCGCCAGAGGGAGGTGAGTGGCATTTGTGAGTGTGTGTGTGTCTGTCAGTGTGTGTGTGTTGGGGGTGGGGGGAGAGCTCCACATACAGCCCGGCTGGGACCACGCAGACAGTGTTTGCAGGGCGGACAGACACCGGAAGCCAGGGCCCCAAGCAAACACGTGAGGGTGCAGGAGTGGAGGTGTCGGTGCAGGTGGGCTGTCGTGAGGCTCCTTGCTGTCTGGGGACAGGGCCGCGCTGGGCTGCATGAGCCCCCACCAACCCTGACTGCTGGTCCAGCACAGGGCTCTTCATGGCCTCCCACTGACCTGCCAGAGACTGGTCCTGTGTCGTTTACCCCCCTCCCCTAGGGAGGCTCCTTGGCTAGTTGGCTCTTCTGCCCTCCCCCTCCCTCTGCTGGGAGTGCCATGTCTGGGGGTGCTGCTGCATTAACCTTCCCTGCCCGCACCCACCCCCAGGCCCAGCTGATCCATGACCGTAACACAGCGTCCCACTCTGCAGTGGCCGCCAAGAGCCAGGCGCCGCCCACGCCGGACCGTGTGCAGATGACGTGGACCAAGGAGAAGCTGGTGGCCGAGAAACATAAGGTCAAGGACGCCAACATGGCGGGCTTCAAGGACCTCTTCAGCCTGAAACCGTGAGTGCCGGGGGTGGGGGGAATCCGTCACACGTCACGGCCCGTCCACGCCTCTGCCCCGTGTCTCTGAGGGTCTGGGCCATCGTGAGGGAGAGGGTGGGGGGAGGTGAGGCGGTGCGGTGAGGCGCCCTGGCCTGCTCAGTAATGCCCGTCCTTCTCTCCCACGTGTGCACACAGTGAGTGGGAAAACCTGTAAGTCACCGGCCGCCTCCCTCCCTTCCTCCCTGCCCTGCCTGCTTCCTCCCACTTGCCGCGACCCCTCGCATGTCCTTGTGCCGCCCTGTGCTGTGTGCTGAGTGCTCTCAGCACGTCCTGCAACCCAGCTGCAGACCTGGGAGTCGGGTGCCCCTGCCCCCTGTCCAGGGAGACTCCCGGGGGTTGCACCTCAGCGTGGCCCAGGCCCGGGGCACCACATGGTCACTGGGGTCACGGCTAGCTGGGGCATCTCTGTCCCTGCCCCAGGCTCTGAGAAGAGCATGTTCCACAAGCTCTACTAGTCCAGGTGTCTGCTGCCTCTTGGGCTCACTCTGCGGAGCCTGCGGCTGCCTCAGAGCACCAGGTGCCCCCAGCCAGGTCCAAAGGGGCGCGCGGTCCCTCCCCTCTCTGTGTGGTCCTCCATGTGCACTCCCCCCTCACCCCTCACACAGACGCACACAGCACTTGTTGTCTCACACATGTACCCACGCTGATGCAAACATGTACACTCAGTGTCACGTGCCCGTGGTCAGATACACACACACACACACACACACACACACACTCGTTCTCTCTGTCTCTGCTTGGAGCAAAGAGCATATCAGAGGGCGGGATTTCTGCCGGCCCCTCCCTGTCCCCAAGTGCCACGAGCCCTGTCCATGCCTGGGGACCTCTGTGGGCCCCAGAGCACCTGCCCTCTGGGTGCAGACCCAGCAGGCACGTGGCCGTGGCTCCTGGGCTGGGGGTCAGAAGCCCGGCCTGCCTGCACGTGCGAGTGTCACTCACGAGCCAGGGTGCCTCTGGTGCTGTGTGCGTGGTTGGTAGAGGCGTGAGTGTGGTGCCCGTGCTGGCGCAGCGCCTGCCGCCTGTGCCCAGTGCTGCCTGCCACCCACAGGAACCAGTCCAACGTGCGGAGGATGCACACAGCAGTGAAGCTGAACGGCGTGGTGCTCAGCCGCTCCCAGGATGCCCAGCTGGTGCTGCTGAACATGCCAGGGCCCCCTCGCAACCGCCATGGGGACGAGAACTGTATCCTCCTCAGCCGCGGCAGGGTCCGGGGGCGGGGGGGGGGGGGTGTGCGTGTGCCCTGTCCCTCTCGCCCGCCCGCCAGGACCCAGAGCTGGGACCTGTGTGTGGAGCCTCAGAACAGACAAAGGCGCAGACAGGGTCGGGCGGAGAGGGACCGAGGGGTAGCGGGGTAGGGGCTTGTGGGTATTTGGAGACAGGACACTGGCTGTGGGACACAGGGTGAGCCTGGCCAGTTCCGGGCCTCTGGCGGTGTCAGCAGGTCACCTGGGGGCCCAGGAGGCCGGGGACTTGGCTGGGCATCTGGGGGCCAGGAGGGGGCGGGCGGTAAGGACCCCCGCCGGTCACCGCTGGTGCCTGCCACGGAACTGGCAGATGCCAGGGCAGGGCAGCTGGGGCTTCTTGGGGCTGCCCGCTGCTGTGCTGGCTTCCTTAGCCCCCGCAGACATGGAGTTCCTGGAGGTCCTCACCGAGGGGCTGAACCGTGTGCTGCTGGTGCGCGGCGGCGGCCGGGAGGTGATCACCATCTACTCCTGAGGCTCCAGCCCCACCTGGACCAGCACTGCTGCCAAAGCCCACTCTCCCCAGAGTTCAGGTCCGCCCACAGCAGCGGCCAGGGAGGGGCACTCAGTGTCAGCCCCCCCACCCCTGTCTGCCACAGGCCCCGTCTCCCAGGAGCACCCCCACCGGCCAGCCGAGTGGAAGGTGGGGGCTGATGCTTCCTGCCCTCCCTCCCATATGGTCTCCCAGCTGCAACCTGCCTCCCCCATGTGAGCCTATTTATTTATTGAGAGAGCGGAGAGCTTCCCGGGGGTGGGCTGGCCCCCAGCGCCCTCGGGCTTGAGCGGAGCTGACTGGGAGGCTCGGGCTGGCTGAGGGCAGCCCCAGGGCTGCAGACCTGGCTGGGGGCAGTGCAGGGGAGCATGTCGGAGCCCGGAGGGACCCCACAGTCGGATCTGGCTTCTCTGATTCACACGTCCACCGCAGCCTGCTGCCTTTGCCCGTCTCGTAGGGAGGGACGAGCCCGGGTCATGTACAGTGGGTTTGTGGCCCAGCACATGGGCACAGCTGGGCCACAGCCAGCCCTTCAGCCCCGTCTGAACACACGTGAGCAGGCCAGTCACCCCAACTTCCAGACCCGCACTGCTTCACATCTCTGCATGCACACCAGGGACGCTCCCTGGGCACGTGCGCACTTCACATCTCTGCACGCACACCGGTCCCGGGACGCTCCCTGGGCGTGCGCGCACTTCACAGCTGCACGCACACCGGGGACGCCCCCTGGCGCGTGTGCACTTTTGTAATCCACAGCCGCAGCCACTTGTGCAAGATCCAGTGTCCCCCTCCTGTAGGCTCTGTGTCTTTATACCTCTTGTTAGTGGAAGAATAAAGTTGTATGGAGTCTGTGTGCCTCATGCAGCATGTAAGGGAGCCCCCCCAACCCCCCCCGGAGGGCGCCCTGTTCTGCCCAGACAGAGCCTGCTCCTAGCCACGGAGTTGTCGTGTGCGTCGGGTCAGAAGCACAAAGATCAGAACGGAACACCTCCTTCACCCTGTGGGGTCTGCCCTGCCTTCAGAGACCAAGGGGTTGGTTCTCTCTGGTGGGCTCTTGGGCCAAGAGTCCAAATTGCTGCCCTGTTGATCGCCTTGGGTGACCCCTGGGGGTGCTAATGGCACCTCAGGTGGCAGAACCCGGAGATGGTTACATTCAGGACCTGCCCGCCTCAGTATGTTGCCAAGTAGGGTCACAGCCAGAGGTTTTCCAGCATACTTGGGGGGAGGGAGGCACAGCCCATCTCCCCCCCACCCCCCCACTTAGATGACCGCATGATCCCTCCATACTCTCGTGGGCTGGAGTGATGCTGTTGGTGACATTCGGTGTCTACGGGTGGAAACACCAAAGTCATGTTTGATCCGTAGGGTCCTCTGTGGGGGCTCTGTCTCAAGCCAGCTTGTCACTCCACGGCCCTCCTGGAGTGGGTGGGCTGCCACCCCCACCCCCCAATCACTAGCAATGTTTCCTAATTAAAGCTACTGTCTTAGTCTGGGTTGGCTGGAGAAACAAGTGTCTAACAGAAAGTTTTATATGCAAGAGCAGTTGTGTACTGAGAAAACAGCCCAGTCCAGATCAAGTCCCTCAGTCTAATATTAGCCCATGTGTCCAGTACCAATCTACAAAGTCCTCATGCTGACCACTGGAAGACCACAGCGACCAGTGGGTGGAAAGTGATGGATACGGGGGTGGGGGAGCATCTCAGCACTGGCTGGGCTCTCCACGTGGCTCCTCCAGCTCCAGGGCTCCAGTGAAGCTCCATGTGTCCAAAGGAAGACGCTGAGAATGTGTACCTGGCCTCCAGCCAGCTGTTTATCTCAGCTGTGCATCCACATGAGGCCATCAGGTGAGACCTGATCGACAGGCTAGACTCCACCCTCCCCTCAAGTTGACACCAGGTGATGTCACTACCACAGCCACACACACTTCAAGGCTCGGGGTTTTACGAGGGCGCCTCACTGGAGGGTCATCCCTGGGGATTGCTGTTGGCTGCAGTACCCCCGGCTCCATCGCCACACACACGGGGGACATGGCGTCCACTCTGTCCCCAGAGCCCAGTTCCCAATGGCTGTTGCTTTGAGTCAGCCACAGGGTGGACACCAGTGTGTCTTAGGGGGGCTTGAAAGCCTGGTTTCCAGTTTTTCTTGATCAGTGGCAGAGACACGCTCTCTGGAGCTCAGACTCGAGGCTAGAACGGCCCTGGGGTCACGGTGATTTCAGAGACCCTGAGGGAGTACAAAATCGGCCTGAGAGCAAGGGCATTCAAAGTCTGCCAGCTCTTGTACGGAACAGATGGGCTAACAGCTGACTCATGAACTTGTGAACTTGGACTGTCTTCTCAATACACAATTCCTCTTTGATATAAAGCTTCTTACAGACACACACACACACAATCTGCCAAGGAGGGGGAAAGCTGATACCAAGGGTTCAAAGAGAAATTGCCTAGAAAACGATGGTGGCGACGTGTACGACATGTCTGATGGCATTGATGCCTGAATGCCAAAAGAGCCCTCAATAAAGTGAATTTTTTAAAATAAGATCTACCTGTGAAAATGAAAATGTACTGAAGGCAAGGTAATTAAAAAGAAAGATTCAGGGAGGATATAACAGTTACAAACATGCGCCAAGTAAGGTGGACTCAGAATACCTCCGTCAAACTGACTTGAAGCCGCCGGAGACTCAGACACGCTGATTTCAGTGATGGCCACATCAACGAGGCGGCAGATGACCTAGAAGACAGAGCACTAAGACCAGCAGTGACCAAGCACGCCACCCAGCAGCCGCAGAACATGCTCGATTCGAGCAGTACACCTGGAACCCTCTGCCGGGCCAGAACACCCTCAACACACTTCAAGGAAAGACGTGGTGCAGAGTATGCTCTCCAACCACGTGGGGGCTAAGTTAGAGATCCAGAGATGTGGGGGAACCAGCTCATACAGGTGGAAGTGAGCACATGCTTAACTAACCAACCAGGGGCAGGAAGGACTTGGTCCACTGGAGGGTCAGAAAGAGAGGGAGCCCCTCACCGAGACAGACAGACGCAGTGCTGCACCTAACAATGACATGTGGCCAGCGGCCCACGGCTGCACAAGGAAGCTGGCGAGCCGAGCTGTGGCGATGCACGTGGGGGCAGCAGGGCTGTCAATGCCTGCACCGGAGGCCAGGGAGCTGGAGCGGTGAGTGCTGCACTGAGAGATGCTGGGAGGGAGCAAAGCCAGCAGAGGCAACCAAGCAAAAGAAGGCAGGCAGCGGAGGAGAGAGGGAATGAATACAATCTGGAGTCAGACATGAAGCAGAATGGAAAGTCAGCAGAAAACTCACTAAACCACAAGTGGGGCCTTGGAAAGGACCCAGCAAAGAAACAAGGGAAACTCAAGTTACAAAGAGAAAAAAAGCCCAGAGAGAGAAGTTAGTCTCCACCTTGAAGATGAAGGGGCTTACAAGAAAGTTACCCGGAACCACTGTCTGCCTTTTGATTCGACAACAAAGGTTCCAGCAAATTTCTAGAGAGACGCCAGCGACCAGAATGCGGACCACCCTGTATAGCAAGCCGGGGTTGGATGTACTTTAAAAGTTCACAAATTAAAGCTGAGGCCCAGCCAACTTTCCTGGTGAATTCTACCAAAGATGTAAAGGAGGACGAATGCCAATTCACTGGTACCAGTTCATCGCCGATTTTCAGAAGAGAGGAGAGAGCCCGTTTCCTAGCTCGTCCCGAGACCCGCCTTGCTGAGATGCCTGGAGCAGAGAAAGATGTCGCCTGCAACTGACACAGCAACAATTCTTATGAAGAGGGACACCGGAGGCTGTAGAAAACACTACAAATCCATTCCCGCAACACACATGCACAGTTAGCCATGTCATAGCGGTGTGAGCACCCCGTTAATGGGATATGGGACAAATGTCAACAGGACCATCTCAATATGCACAAAGGAAGTCTTATCTGCCCAAAACACTCAACAAGCTACAAATACGGGGATCTTCCTCACTCAGGTCAAGGGTCTCTGGAAAACACACTGCTAACACCAGACTAACAACAAACAGCCTCCCTGCCACCGAGTCACGGCCGACTCCTGGTGGCCCTCCAGGACAGGGGAGACGGCCCCTGTGGGTGCTGAGACTGTGCCTCTTGATGGGACCCCAAAGCCTCTCCCCAGCCTGGTGGTTTCAAAGGACGGGCCTGCCGGTGTGCGGTGGCAGGTGTGATCAGGGTCGGTTCCTCCGGGTCAGGGTCAGTGGGGACGGTTTCCCCAGGGTCAGAAGCAAGAGAGACCCCTGTGGAAAGCTCACCGCCCAAAGAACGCCTAACTGAGAGGAGGTCGACGCTTCCCACAGAGCAGAATGTTCACCGTCTCCATGTCTGTGGGGTCTGAGCCTAGAAGTTCTGGTAAGGACAATTAGGCACGGGAGAAGGGGAAAGGGACACCCAGTGTGAGAAGGGAGAAACAGCTCTCTTGATGAACAATTAGCATGCCCTTGTGGAGGAGAAATCCTGAGGGAAGCACACGCATAGACTCACACACAAGAACAACTATGTTCAAAGGGGTTATGAGACCACAAAAAGCAACTGCATTTCTCTCGATGACATTAAATTGAACTACACAATAACATCTCAAAAAAAGAGTTATAAATACAGGTCACGACGACATACAGAACATGTGTTCGAAACGTTGCTGAAGGACAGACCCTCAAAAGACGGAAATCAACGGTGGGGCGTCCCATGTCTGTGGGTCAGAGGTGAAGCCAGCAACACTCCCCAACCAACCCACGGAGGCAGCGACCCTCACTCACCATCAAGTGCCTGGCAGGGTGTCTGCAGGCAAAGGAGTCCTGAAGTCCCTGGGAATTGAAGCGAGGGGCTCAGAACATCCCAAATCGCCTTCAGAGGAGGGAGGTCAGATACAGCACAGAGCCGTGGCCACGGAGACAGCGTAGAACTGGCAGCGGGATCCGTGCGTGGATCGAGAGGACAGAGTTGAGAATCTGGAAACAAGCCCTTGCTGGCGTGGCCAGCTGGTTTCTGGCAGGGTGCTAAGTCCGTTTCGGGGGAGAAAGCACGATCTTTTCAGCAAATGGTACGGTGAGGGGCGGTCGCATGCAAACGTGGGGATGTTAGACCCCTGGTCTCACCCCGCACACCACGGGTCGCAGATCTCGGTGTCACCGCTGAAGCTGGAGAACTCTGAGGACTGAGCGTGGTGACCCTGGGTTAAGGACAGGCCCGTGGCTAGGGTTCCAGAAGCCCCAGAGACTGAAGAAAGGGAGTCAGCAAGATGGCGTCCTTCGAAGAGCACCGTGACGAATGCCTGGGACTCCCCTCCCCCCGCTTCCCTCCATCTTCACTCTAAAGCAGACGGTCCTTGGGGGAACACGGCGCCCTGGGGCATGGTGGGTAAGCCTGGCGCTGCCAGCCGCAAGGACAGCAGTTCTAAACCAGCCGCCGCCTCTGCCGCCGCCCACGGCTCTCACGGCCCAGAGAGCCACACTCATGCTGAGGAGCCCGGGGCAGTCACGGCGAGTGAGTGACTCAGGCCGGGGACTCCGGCTTCACCGGCATGCCACCCAGAAAACGCCGGAGCTGTAGTGTGTTGCAGTTTGAAGCCACCAGATGCCCCGCGGGGGGCTTCCTGCTGTTTCTGAAGCCCGCAGGAGCCCCTGCCCGACACACACACACACACACACACACACACACACACACACACACGGTTCCCTAGTGAATCCTCAACCACCGAGCTGGAAGGGCGGGAGAGAGGAGGCCCAGGAGAGCGCGGATGCCAGCGGTGATGTGGCATGGCATGACGGTCAGTGAGAGGAAGCCCCTGGTGGGCGTTGTTGCACGGGGACCCGCGCTGCTCCTCCAACTTCACACGACTCCCAACGAGGAGTCTTTTTTAGAAAGCGGAGAAGTCATTTAAAGTCGCTGACCTGACAGGAGACTTGCATTCAGGCTGCTTCCCATGTGTCAGCCCCACAAGATCAAGGGGAACACCTCAAAACGGCAACAGGAGCCACACAGAAGTTTGTGGCGAGCTGAAATTTCATTCCTTAAGTTTTTTTGGAGGGGGGCCATCACTGCCCTGGTGGGAGTAGGAAGCCCAGCCTTGCTCCTGGAGAGCTGCTGCTGGATTTGAACAGCCAACCCTGTGGGCCGCAGTCCCGCACACAATCACTGCACCACTGGGGCTCAACCCTCCTTAATTTTTTGGGGGGGGCATCACTGCTCTGTGGCGGTGGGAGTAGGAGGCCCAGCCCCACTGCTGGAATTGACCCTCCGTCCCAGTGGGCCGCAGTCCCACGCACAACCACTACGCCACCGGGGCTCAGCCCTTAATTTTTTTTTTTTATGATTATCTACTTTTCTGTTATTAACAAAGTTATTTTGTTATTTTGTTTTGTTTTGTTTTTAGGGTCTCACTGCCCCCTGGTGGTGGGAGTAGGAAGTCCAGCCTTGCTGCTGGATTTGAACGTCCAACCCAGTGGGCCACGGTCTGGCACACAACAACGACGCCACCGGGGTTCAGCCCTTAACAAAGTCATTTCATTGGGGGCTTCTACCGCTCTTATCACAATTCACACATGCATCCATTGTGTCCAGCACATGCATACACATGTTGCCATCATCATGGTATGTTTCATCGTTGCCACACTGCACCCTGGCTGGCTGGTCTCTTCCTTGTGGGGATGAAATTGTTTAACCGGGCTGCTCTCTCCAGCCTCTCACTGCCGTCCAATGATGGGGTGGGGCCATGGAAGTCAAATTGTGCGGGAAATTCGGTTGCCCTCCGTGGAGAAGAGGGCCGTTTCAGAAGCAGGAGCAGACGAGAATTCGCAGGACGTGGAAGACGGCCAGTCACCAGTGGAGCCTGTGCTCCCAAGAGCCCGGGCGGGGTGGCAGGGAGCAGAGGCCACGTCAGGCCGGGAGCAGACACAGCCGCGCACATGCACGGCAGAGCCACGGCACCCAGACCAGAGACCAGAGACTGGCCAGAACAGGGCCGGGCTTCCCAGCCCAGGAAGCAGAGTAGAGGTCACATGAGCTGGTGACCCTGGTCTGCTGACTGAGAGGAGGTGGCGTGGTGCACCAAGACTGCGTCCTTGTGCTCCCGTGATCTTTTCCACGGTTAAATTGCTGTCAGACAGACGTGTCTGTGCACCATCACAATGAACTCTGGTGCTCCCTCCTCCCTCCTTCATTCATTATTTGCTCTCTGTGTTAGTCCGGGTAGACTAGAGAAACAAATTCAAGCACACGCATGTGTATATGAGGGAGAGGTTTATATACAAGAGGAATGGAACATGGAGAAAGCATCCCGACGCAGTCCAGTCCACGGTCATAAGCCCGTTATTAGTCCATATGTCCGATACCAGTCTATAAAGTCTCCTTCCGACTCACGAAGCACGTGCAATGACACCAGGACAATCACAGGCCAGTGGGTGCAGAGTCTGGTGTGTCCAGCGGCAGAGGAAGCATCCCGGCGTGGGCAGGGGTCTCCCATGGCTCCTCATTTCCAGGACTCAGGATCCATCAGCAGCTGTAGAAGCCTCTCGGCACTGGCAGGGGTCTCTCTGTGGCTCTGATTCCATCAGGGCAAGCCCCTGTGGCTTCTCTTCCGGCTCCTCCAGGTTCCAGGACTCAGAGTCTATAAGCATGCCACCATCTTGTCTTGTCGGTAGACCGTCTCCAAGAGACTGAGTTGATGGTTTCTCACCTCCAACCGGGAAATCCTGCGAGATTTTCCAGAATCTGCTCACCCTCCCCCTTACTGCCCCCCCCCCATATCCTTGATAAACCATTGTGTGCCTTTCTGTCTGCATCCATCCATGCACTTCCGCTGTGTTTCACAAACCAGAAAAGCAACAGAAACCAAGCAATGGCAAGGAGAAAACACTCACGAAGAGGCAAAGATGAAAATACAAAGGGAGCGTACTAAAGAAAAGACCACCGCCAAGACGTCAGAGATCAGAGAAGAAATGTCTGTCCTGGAACAGCTGAGAAATACGTGAGCAAGTTCAGGTTGGGTCAAGAGGGAGGTCACGTGAACCCATATCATTGGGTTCATTCCACCATCGTGACAATCCGCACTTATCTCTGTCTGATCGCAGAGCTGTTCGGATCTCTGGCGGTAGCCAGAGGGGATCTGCCACAGGCTCAGTCTGGAACTGGATAGTCAGCGGATGGAACTGGGCTCCCACTCTGCCCTGCAGCCTTCTGCACAGTGAGTGTTTGTTCACAAGGTCAGTTCTGGTACTTTCCCCTTCATCGTATTCGGATTTTGTGAGCGGCATCTTTGGATCACTCTGGTAGTTGCACAATATCATGTCCACTGATAAATGCGAATGAAGGCGTGACGTCTAGCCTGTCCATCAAGTCGCAGCCTGATTCCCTCCGTGTGGGCGTGGCCTTCTCATGGGGATTCTGGGAAATCTCTCTCTCATTCCTGTTGATGAGCCACACAGAGCCACGCTGATGGGAGCCAGTCCCTGGGGATGCGTCCACCGCCCCTGGATCCACAAGACTTCCCACCCGCTGGCCTGTGATCTTCCTGCATTCAGCGTTGCTGCATGTGTAGCATGAGTCTGAGGAGGACACACGGGCTAATATCAGACTTATGGATTTCATCTGGACTGGGCTGAGAGGCTTTCTCAATACGCAATGACTTCTTGATATGAAACTCCCTTACACATAGATGAGTGTCACTGAACTTGTTTCTCTAGTCAACCTGGTCTCACACAATCGCTGGGACTCCCTTTTGACTCATTTTAAACTGTTCTCTCTCTCTTTTTTTTTTAGGCATCACTGCCCTCAGGTGGTGGGAGTAGGAGGCCCAGACTTTGCTCCTGGGAGCCGGAATTGAACCTCCATTCCAATGGGCCGCAGTCCCGCGCACAACCACTACGCCACCAGAACTCAGCCCAAACTGTTCTCATTTTTAATACTTTCCATTTTCTTTTCGATGGAGGCTTTTCTCCGCTTGGCTTCATTATCCTTATTTTCTTTGTTGTTGTTTTGTCTATGAAGTCCAGGAGAGGCTAATCTACAGAGATGGTACCTGGATCAATGGTTTCTTGGGGCTGTGACAAGGGAAGTTGGGGGACATGGGGAGCTAAGCTAAGGGTGGTGTTGTGGTTTTGAGTCTGGCTGGGACCCACACCTCCTGGGCAGAAAGACTGGGTCTTGGGGCTGAGCCCCGGTGGCGTAGTGGTTGTGCGCGGGACTGCGGCCCACTGGGATGGAGGTTCAATTCCAGCAGTGGGGCTGGGCCTCCTACTCCTACTGCCGGAGAGCAGTGATGCCCCCCCCCCCAAAAAAAAAAGACTGGGTCTTGTACTTCCATCTCCGGCAACCGTGACAGTCTCGAAGTCCCTCAGGGGGGTCGCCTTGAGTCTGAAGTGAGAGGGGAAGACAAAGGAGAAGAACATGTTCTAAAATTAGCTGTGATGGACTGAGCCCTGGTGATGTAGTGGTTGTGTGCAGGACTGCAGTCCACTGGGTTGGCAGTTCAAATCCAGCAGTAGCTCTCCAGGAGCAAGGCTGGGCCTCTTATTCCCACCAGAGGGCAGTGATGCCCAAAAAATTTAGCTGTGGTGATGACTGTCCAACTCTCCTTGATGTGACGGGACTGCCAAAGTGTATGCTATGCAGATTGTGTGCCAAGAAGATAGTTTTAAAAATTGTACATGTACACCCATGTGTGGGGTGGGGGCGGGTGGGAGAAATCTCCCAAAAGGTCAAATGAGGGAAACAACAGAAATAGATGCACAATCTGCGCACCTGGTTACCAACGAGCATGGCGCAACCCTAAACAGGAGGGGGGCGCTGGCCCCAAGGCTACGGATTGAAGCCAGCCCCATGGCGGGAGGGGTGAAGACGGTCCGTGACCTACGGCCCTTCTGTTTTCCTGCAGCTCCCTCCCAGGGTTGGTGAGGCCCTGCCAATCCATGCAGAGGACCCCGACGTGGGCACTGGTGGACCCTGCCCTCCCTGTGAGTAGAGCACAGCCAGCTCAGGGCAGGAACTGAGCGAAGCCTTGAGTCACCCAGAAAGGAGGGCGGCCAGGGACGTGTGTGAGGCCTCTGTCTGAAGCGGTGGAGGCAGCAGGGCCCGCGGGTGGAGGCGCGGCCTGCTGAGACCAGGAAGCAGTGAGATAGCAAGTCCTGACCGTGGGATACAGACCTGGCTGATGTGGGCCAAAACCTGAATCCTGACGGTTTTCTGGCTCTGACGTGTGGTGATCTGTCAACTCCCCCAGTGGCTGTCCGGGTAGACTAGAGAAACAAATTCATCGACACGCATATGCATGCATATAAGGGAAAGGTTTATTTACAACCCCAACCCAGTCCAGTTCAGAATCATGTGTCTGATATTAGCCCATATGTTTGATACCAGTCTATAAAGTCTCCTTCCGACAATGACACCAGGATAATCACAGGCCAGTGAGTGCAGAGTCTTGTGTGTCGGTGGTCATAGAAGCATCTCAGCACTGGCAGGGGACTACCTGTGGCTTCCTGAGCACCTCAGCACTAGCAGGGGTCTCCATGAGGCTTCTCCCACGCTCCAGAGATCTGGTT